>JAAZQE010000197.1:0-41777 GCA_013620735.1 Clavariopsis aquatica
CAATACACACTTACCCCCTGACACAGAAGTGAGTAACCTTACATTAATAAAATACTAAATTTGTAGTCCACTTCTCCCAAAGATCCACGCCAAGTTGTCCGTATTCTAACGCTCAGCAACTCCGGGACAATCTACGCAGCCCTCCTGACGTTGCTGATGCACGCCCCAAACGTCTATGTGCAGCTTACCATACTCGAATCTCGTCCACGATGCGAGGGAGCCGACCTCGCGACCAACCTGCTCACAACGGCGCCTGCTGAAGTCCAGCCCCGTCTGCACATCCGCATTGCGCCCGACTGTGCCGTCGCCGCCGTAATTACCGAGATTGACATCCTCCTTCTCGGCGCAGACCGCATCACCTCTGACGGAAATGTCAGCAACAAGATCGGCTCCCTCACTGCAGTCTGCTGTGCCAAGCAGCTTCAACCCAAGACTAAGATTGTAGTTCTCAGCGACGGAGATAAGATCGTGTCCTCTACCGCGAGGAAATGGCCTGCTGAAAGCCACTCCTCGACCGAAGTCACAACTGCCTGGAATACTTGGACGAAGCGCGAGATGGAAAAGCTGGCTGGTAGACCCGAGGTATTTGGGGAATGGTTCGAGTGGGTTCCGCAGGATTTGATTGATGTATATCTCACTGAGGCTGGCATTCTGAATGCGGCACAGGTGTGGCAGCACGGGGAAGAAATTGGGAAACTAGAGCAACGACTTTTTGACTGACGGGTAGAGTTTGTTTTCGGGGGCGTTGTATGATATGGAGCTCGCTGCAAAGCCATGATGTTTCTCTTTTGCGTGCTTCTCAGTTACTACGGCCTAGTGTTTCTCGGCGTAGCTTTCACAGTGTGGAGCATGCATACCGATGTGTACCTGGATAGAGCATTCTTGAATCAGCTTCTTGAATCATCTATCTAGCTTGTCTCCTTTCTATTTGGGAAATATCAGTACAGAATGAGTGAAATTGTTCTGATTCTACATTGCCTTTTTATATCTCTCGACGTATATTTTCTTCCCCTCCCCCCCTTGTTATATGTACAGGGTTACATATTCTAGTTTATTAAGTAGCAGTAGGATCCCCATTTTATCAATAAAATTCCATATACCTTTTTCAAATTCACTATTATGACTACCTTTCATTGTGAAGCACACCTAATATCTACCATATCCACCATACCCTCCATACCCTCCATACCCTCCATATCTTCCATATCCCCTATACCCACCATACCTATCATACTCCCCATACCGATCAAACATTCCATACCCCCCTAGTCCACCATATTGTCCCTGTTCCTCCCCCACCTCAGGCTCCGACCTCCACCCATCATTCCCCATTCTCAGCCTCTGCTGATACTCCATCTCCGTCCTCCTCCTAGGATCTCGACCACACGCATCTCGAATATCTCTGCATTCTCCCGAGCATGTAGCTCGCTCTTTTGTCTCTGTATACTTGCCGCGTTCTGAACATGTGGTTTGACGCTGGATGCCGATGGCGCACCAGCGAGACTTGATGCGCTCGTTGCTGCAAATGATGCACACACTGTGGAGAATCTCGCACATTTTGTGTTTCTTTTCTTTCTTTTCTTTCGTGCAGGTGTGTGGTGGCGTTGTGGGTTTTTTTTTGCAAATTTTGGCTGGGGTGGAGAAGTGGACGTGCTGCGTCGAAGAGGGCGTACATTTAACCCCTTGTAGTGAGGGAAGTGAATACGTGCGAAGAACGTGATTGACAGAGAGATAACTTGGACATTGCCGACACACGTGATTACAAGGCTGCTCGTACACTCAAATTGCTCATGAATCACTATTTCAACGAACGGATATGATGGCGATGAATAATTCACTTTCCGTGATGATGCGTGGCTTCTATATTGCTGTTTTTCTGATCCTCTCAGTTCACAACATGACTACTTTCACATTTTGGAAAGTGAGGGAACTTCTAATTTATTCCTTGAAATATGTGTGGCTAAGGGTGAGGATCTTGATTGGTTTCTCACGTGCTTATATCTATGTATTGATCTTGGCCATGGTTAACGAATAGGCATGTCTAAAGACAAGAAGTGACGTCTAAAGTCACGCGGTTTTCATAATCGCAAGAACCTTGGATGGGACTCTTATGGTTAAACTGAAGGACAATTTTGCTTTAAATCAGTAGAGGAAATCCCTCTTAAATGCTGACATAAATACTAGTATATACTTGCCACTTGCTTGGTGGTATCGTGTTCTTCTCACATTTCCTATTCCATGTATTTGATGCCCCAAATAGGACTTTGTACAAGAGTGCCTTTTCATATAGTAAACTGAGAACCTACAGCTCGAGAAAATGGAGCTGGACTCAAATGACGAAGCGCAGAATTTCTTTACTACAATAGTTTTCCATGTCGGAACAATCACATTGCTGTTACCACCTTGCAAGAGAATGGTGGATTCATCCAACTGAAGAAACCAATATAGGCAATCAGTATATATAAGCTACTGTATATCGATCGCTTCCAGAAGACCATTCAATGCATAAGTGTATAAGGAGAATCGAGATAGAGTGAGAGAGCGAGAGATGGAGAGAGGTGTCTCTACTGGGTAGCCATATATAGAAGCTGTTGAACTAGATCACCACATCGCACTCTTAATCACCATGGATAACAATTCTTCATATGATTTGTCATATATTCTGGTCTCAAAACCGAAAGAAATAAGGCAACACAATCCCCTTCAATTCCTGCAAAGCCCACATTCGATATTTGTGATATTCACATATATATCCACCCTCACCAGTTCTGTTTCATTTCATTGGACTCCTAAACCCCACTCTGCCGAATGCGCCCGCTTTCCTCGCGGGCGTCGTTTGTCCTGCTTTCTCCCCAGGCTCCGGCGTATCTCTCCCCGTAACCGGGGCAGTCCCGGCTGTTTTGTTGTTTCCACTTCCGGGTGCCCTGAATCCGATTTCACGTCCAGTCGCATAGATGTCATTCAGCATCTGCTCAAGAACTCCGGCGTCTACAAATTCTTCGTATTTCCTCCAAAGCTTCAAGGCCGTGGTGGCATCCTCGATAGAATCATGGGTATCTTCTTGGATCTTCTCCTTGAGAACACACCACGCGAGGAATTTGAGGTTAAGTTTGCGGTGGAGACTTGGTTTGAAAAAGAGATCCACGGTGTCAACAACCTGTCTCTTAGGAACGTGTATATTGATAGTTCGAAAGTCGTTGGCGAGAGAGTGTCCGACGAAGACGCAGCCTAGGTTGAGGAGAATCCACAGCTTTTTATAGGCATGTTTGAGGCCGACCAGAGCGTGGGGGGATGTGGTACGATCCAGGTCTCCCGGTGAAATGCCTGACCAGGCCGTCAAGTAGTCGACAACAGGTTCAGCAACAGCGATGTAATCGTCAATGAATGGTATCCCAGCAAGCTCGCCTGCACCGCGACATACAGATACGCGGGCAAGTCCTTTGCGATCGGGGCGAATAGTCTCGCGCGTCCCATCGGCTTTCATTTCGATTTCTTCCGACTGAAGTCTAATGAATTCCGCGTCGATGGCAACCGGATATCCGGGTCTTGGGACCTCCGTCGAGGAATCTAGGAGTTTGAACTCTATATCTGGCGGCTCGGGGTTTGACGACCACCAGCGATATAAGATTTGCGTATCCAAGCTGTCCTTCCACGTATCATCAATCGAATTTCTCGCAGCCTTCAACTGAAACGTTAATACTGATGGCAACTTCCAACTAGGCTCAAAGCGTAGTGCTTCTTCTTTTGGTATGGGTCGAACTAAAAAGTCATTGAAAAGGTGCCACTTGTCTTCGGTATTGATTTCTCGAGAAGAAGGTGCGGTATTGATGCAAGCTACTAGATGGGGTTTCTGGTGTTCACCGCTGTTGATATCGGCAACGACACCAATGAGCTCATATACCATGATATTGAAAACTCCACGCTGAAGGTGTAGCTTGAGATCTTGGCCCTCAAAACAATAGAACTGGCCTTGATCAACGATGATGCCAATCTCTTGAGGAAGCCAATTGGGGATTGACCATAGAAGCTTGGCTTCATGTGTCTGAATTGCTGCATTGAGTAGAAGCACACCAGGGACTGACTGGATCGTCTTCCGCTGAACCATTTGTTGGTAGCGATTGCATTTATTGCACCATCCTCTGGTTTGATCTTGCCGTTCTACGCTGGCTTTTAAGATCTGGGAGAAAGTTGGCCGTGGCCCACGTGAATTCTTCACTACATGTTTTGCCGGGTATACAAGCTCATTGACGAATGTCTTGCCACCTCTGACAGTCTCATTAGCGCATTGCGCACACCTCATGCTTGCTCGGGCTTGAGTTTCGAGAACCTGATCCATCAATGAGGGACCATTGTGATTTGGCACCATTCGACGAAACTCTTCGGATATCTTATCGAGCAAGAACCTGTTGAAAGCCTGGATCATGCTTGTTAAGGGTACATTGGGCGCGAATTCCTCGAGGAGATTGAGTGATACGGCATTGGATAATCCACTAAATGTCTTCAAAAAGTTGGAAGCTTGGCAATTAAGCCCAGCAGCCTTTTCAAGCATGTCAATAAGAAAACCTAGTTCGCAGAGAAGACAGGCCTCGAAGAGACAGGGTGAAGCGGTGTGACGCAGCGCCAAATTACGGATCAATGGAGTAAAACGGCAGAGCTGGAGAAGTGGATTGGCGTACGAATTAGAGATGTGAGTTTCCAACCCTGAATATGGGGTTTGATTGTAATACCTAAATGTATGTTAGAAAGGGAACAATAGTTTGGAAGAAGACAAGAGTGTCATACGCAAAATCAAAATCGTCTACACCAAATTTGCTGTATTTGATCTCCACGTTACCATACATTGCTGGAACGTCTTTCCGTGTTACATCGTCGAGATGCATATCAGTCAGAGTCTCCATAGTCTCCGCCGTTTTAGTGTCTACTTCACTCGATGACTGTGCAGCCCGGGCTTTTTCACTGAGAAACTTTGGTGCCGACAAAGAGTCAGTTGCTCGGTCGGATTGCCGAGTGACTTCGGCCTGATTTCTACGTTTTGTACGAGGATTTTTGGCAAAGAATCCAATTTCAGTTCTTGCCATTGTGTTGAGGATAGCAACATCTATCTTTGGGGGTGGTGCGCCCACTTCAAACACCATGTGGCTTGGCCAACCAGAGAGAAGACTCTCCTTGTAGTATGGCATGCCAACAGTACTTAAGGGCCTAGTTGGTTTGTGAGTTTTGATGGCGATCGTGTGGAATACAAGTTCACTTACGTATCAAGCGACCAGTCCATTGCAGGCGGAGGTATCGCATGGTCGGCGAATTCTGTAGGGTTGCTGTACTCGGGGAAGTGAATCTTGGAGGGCGATCCCCAAAGGTGGATATGACAATTCGAATCTGTTAAGGCAAATGCTTCTCCAGAAGGCGCCATTTCGAAACCAGTCAAGTAAGAGTCATACAAATTGATCTGCCGTAGGTTGGCCGAATCGGGATTCATCAAATCGATGACTTGCATCTGGCCATTTTGCGAAGCAATAATGCTCGTAGTTGACATGCGCGGATGCATGCGTACAAATGCGGCCCCAGTGTGAAATGGTATTGGGGGTAGCTGCTTTAGAGTCTTCAAAGAAAAGACGTTGGTGAAGGGATCGAGCATGAAACCATATTGTTGTCTTGGAGACCATCCACAAGTGGCTAGAAAGTCACCTTTAGCATCCATATCGCTGATGCTACCCGTGTGCCCGTCGAAGACTTTGATTACAGCCAATGAACCCGAGTCCAATATGTGTATACCCCCAGTTTTTGTCGCGGCGCATAGATATTGGCCTGCCCGCTTCATTGTCGTATATTGAGCCTCAGCAACGAGCTGCTTCACGTTAGAATAATCATCTAGGACCGTGATTTAAGCAAACTCACGGTGTCTGTGATGGTCCCCTTCTCGACGTCTATCTTAAACATCTGCTCCTGGCATCCTGCGATTAGGATTTCTCGAGTTCCTTTCGATGTGAAATTCATGCATCTCAGGTCCGTGAACTCGGCGTTCCTGTGTGTCGAAGGTCAGCAGTGTTTCCACTCCGTTCACAGCCTCCCAGACAGCTCGGACTCCAAACGCACGTCAAATGCCATTGTGTAATTCCCCGGCGGATGGAGTAATGTGCGCTCTGTTTAGAAATGGAAAGGATGCCCTTCTCGGTGAAGAGGAATTGTTTAACGGCGCCTTCGGTAGCTGCATGAGCACGGTAGGATGTATAGCGTTCAAGACTCGGCCCGTAGAAGGAGGTGACTCGCCCCTATCAGCCATGTTAGTTTAGAGACTATTGAAGCCTAGGTCTGCCGAACGTACTCACATACTCGTTGCCCGTCCATAGCAGCTCCTGGGTGGTATCGAAGGCAAAGGTCGCTATTTGTGTGGCAGGATGGTGGGGTCCAGGGGGCGGCAGTTGTACGATTGCAAGCTAGAGAATTCTTAGTTGAGTAGCAAGAGAAGGCGCAAGTGTCTTGAGATGTAACTATAGCGGGAGAGCGAAGAGAGCATGCGGAGAGGGCTGCAGAAAGGATGAACTTTACCTCGTCCCAATCGGCCTCCATGATGAAGGCTCTTTCACCGACTCGTTGCCCTTAGAAAACGGCTCCGGCATGCCTCGAATCCACTCGTGTTCTTTGGGGGCGCGTCTGTGAACATGGAGACGCGATGGGTGAGGTGCGGAGGAGCTCAGACCAAGCGCAACGAGGCTTAGTGCATAATTGGTGGGGCGGGGCAATCACCTAGTATCTGAGAAGATTCATCCGCCGCCGTGCAAGCTGGGTAATATATGCCCCCCAGGTGAACGTATAGTCACTCAAAACAGCTGAAATTGAGAGGCAAGAAACTCAATGGAGTTGTTAGACGTGATATAATAGTCTATCTAGAGCGCTGATGTCGCACCACCACAACCAGGATCCCCCCTCTTCATGACCAGTTTCATTCCCATCACCACCTTCTAGAGCAGCACACAATGAGATAACCTGTTCCTGTCCCATGGCAGATCATCCCTTTCTAAGGATAAACGCAACTATAACCTCGCTTTCCCCTCCTGCCAATCCATGCCGCTTTCACCAAGCAGCTGGTCTGGTAGTCCGAGAAAGAAAGAAAAGAATTGGCATGCCTTCGACGAAAGCAAACCCTATCAATTCTACATCCTAGTATGAAGAGAGCTTCAGAAAACACCTGGGTATCGTTCGCTATGCCTAGTGTCGTGGATTAGGACCTAAGAGGCCCGGAACATTAGAGTGGATGCCATACCGTGAAATGAAACCGTAACGCCGAAGTAATGCATAAATTGGAGTAGTATGAGTGTCTGAGCGGTGCGTTCTTGAAATCATCTAACAACATCCACAGTGTAATTCAGGCTCCGTAGATTCGATTGCCTGTGGGTGTTAGGGGTAGTAGAGCTGTGGAGAGGAGATTTGGCCAACCGAATGAAAATACGACTTGAGGAATTGCACCAAATGGGCGCTCGCCGCCTAGAAGCGTACTCTCGCCGAGTGAGAGGGGTAGTCTTGTCGTCGTTCGTCGCGAACTCGGCCTCCACTGCCGCCCGCTTCATCTTCCTCGGTATCCGGTTTGTTGTTGTGACGAACGCGCTTGTGCGTCTCACTCATACCGGCGCCAGATCCCGTGAACCCAACTGTGGATGGTTAGCGAAAACGACGTTTTGCTGTGCGCTAGCGCGTGAATAGGAGACATTACCTCTGCTATTAACGGTGGTTCCGGAGCGGAACATGGAGTCCTTCTTCGCAATCTTTTTGCCAACCCCTTTGCTGGTAAAATCTTTCCAGTTGTCAACCCTGGTATTAAGAGCCTTGTTGCTCCCAATGGTACGCTTGCGTGGGATAGGTTTCTCGGTCTCCGAGTCTTGCTTTGCACGCTGAGCATCTGGATTGATACTTGCGGGCCCTGAGATGACGTGCGGAGAGTTGGTGACTGTGACAGTTGAGGGTGGAATCGGGGCAGCCTCGGGCTCGCGCTTCCGCTTGTTCATGAGAGGGCGGATAGCGTCGCGATCCACCGTCATAGAGTCGTCGTATTCGAGAAACTTTACATGATACTTGGGTGCAGAGGCGGCGCCGAGAATGGTCTGAATCTTGGCCTTGTACCATTGCTTGTCGGTCCAGAGGGCTTCGCAAATATCGCCAGTGTTGAACACAACAGGCTTGGCTTCTTCGTTCTTCTCTAAAGCCTTCTTGAGCAGCGGGTGTTTCTCGGGGTCGAACTTTGGCTCCGGGGCTTTTGGTAGCTTGGCTTGCAGAGCGGCGCGTTTCTCGAGAAGTGGAGCGAGCTCTGCTTGCATCTTGGCCATGCCTTCCTCGCAGTCCTGCTTCATAATCTTCATGTCTTCGAAATCATCGTTTGAACTGGCTTCGAGGGCAGCATCCACACCAGCGAGCTATGCGTAAGGACAGTTAGCCAAGTGACAGAAGTAGCGAGAAACAGACTGTTCAACTCACCGTTTCTACCCAGTCGTCGTACTGGGCCTGGACCTTGTCGATATCCTTCTGCAGGTACCAGATCGCATCCTTGGTTGCCTGGACGGAGTCCGCCATGTTTACGTCCTGAGGAGGGTGAGATGGCGAGGTGGTGGGGTGGCAGCTGCGAATGCGATCGCGGGCTCGGAGGTGAGGTTGATGTTGCGCAGGGGACTTTCGACGCGACTAGGCGAGCACTGAGGCGGCAAGCCTGGTCACGTGCGGTCTTGGCATTCATCATATCCCAGGAACCATGGAACTTGAAACAGGGCACAAGATGATTGTTGAAATCTGAGGGCTCACTACAACAGTTAGCACCCGCTCTATATTAGCTCGAGAGACAATATAGGGAATCAAGCATCCTTCAAGTCCATAAGCCCTGTTTCAAGCTATCCCATCCCATCACGAACCAGCTCCAAGTGGGAGGCTTTCAGTGTTCGCCAGTGCCGGGATCCCAAGTCGAAGCACTGCATGATCCTCTGGCTAGCACAATGAAGACCTCAGACTGCCTATGCGGGCCATTCCAGAAAAGGAAGACCAAGACGAAGATGCAGAAGCAGAGGCACAAGACGCAGAAGAGAGACATGCCTCGTTCAAGGCCCTCGCGCCCCCCGACCCCGGCGCGCTGCAGGGCGCGCTGACGGCATCATGTTCGACAGCAGCAAGATGGAGAGATTGAGAGCTTGCGCCCTGGCCAGCGCCTGGCCCGCTGATCCGCCCGCGGGTCTCGCTTTGGCCTTCGATGGCGTTCCTCGACGTTCGCTGCTGTTGCATGTTCCTGGCCCCTCCATACCGCATTCGGCGCCGCCCTACCGTTTGATTGATAATCACACGGCCGACTCATACGCCCCCAGCATCTGCGTCCCAGCACGGCATCCTTCCCTCAGCACTGCCAGACACATCCTCGCGCGCAGCCTATCAGCCGCGTGAGCCTCTCAGATCCGCGGCACGCCGCTTTTGTGCTTTAGTTGCGGGCTAAGCTCCGACATTCTCGCCCGCTGGTCATCTGCTAGGGCCGTCGCAGGCAGGCTACGTAGCGACGAATTTGCTCGTCCCTCGCCTTGCCTCCTACACTCTCTCGCCTCAGTCCTGTGAACCCCCCGTGCCTCTCTCTAGCTCGAGTCTGCATTGAGCGCTGCGTTTGCGCAGTCTATCGCCCGCGCCGGAAAGGTACGTTGGGCCCATCATCCCAAACCACCCGTCCGTCCGTTTCGACCCGCCCGCACGTTGCCAGGCTCGTGGGCTTCGTCCTGCCCAGCACCATTGCTCCAGATCTCCAGCCGCTGTTGCTCTTGCGACAGCTTCCCCCGCCCATTGATTGCATCACCCGGTGGCAAATATTCCACCCCAGAGTGCCAGATTGACCAGGACTGAACTTCTGTCTAGCATCATCCGACGCACCAAAGCGAGCCAATCTGCCATATATCCACGCTCTCCCGTGTGGGCGCCCAGTCCTTGACATTCGTCCTCTGCCAGATCGCTGTTGTCGCAAACTTCATTAGTTGCGCTTGATCTCCGAACCCCGCACCGAAGCTTCGGAATGGCGGGAACGTCAACCAACGAGTTCCAGACCGGAGCACCTTTCTATCTAGACCCCAATCAACAAGACCTTCTCCTTGCAGCCCTTGCGTCCAACACCCAAAACACGAACGATCTCTTCTCCTCGGGCGGGGACGCCAAACTCGCCATGAACGGCTCCCACTTCCCGTACACCGGCGACGGCATTGATCCGACCTTCTTCACATCTCCACAACAAAGCACACCCGCCGGAGCCTTCAATAATATTGGTGTTGAAGAGAGCCCGTATATTGATTACATCGATGGCGACACCTTCGACTTCGATAATCCAGATAATAGCGATCTGATGATCGGCGGCCTTCCAGGCGACAGTCCCGATCAGAATGAGACCGAGGATTCTCCCGAGAAGCGAAAGAGCCCGGACGACGATGTCGAGGACCCTGATGGCGGCGGAAAGCGGAGAGAACCAGAAGATAAACAGGCAAAGAAGCCGGGCAGGAAGCCGCTGACATCGGAGCCTACAACAGTAGGTTACACTCGGCGCCACAGCTGACAAGATTGACAACTGAGGATACTGACTGCCCCCAGAAACGGAAAGCTCAGAATCGCGCGGCCCAAAGGGCTTTCCGAGAACGCAAGGAGAAACATCTCAAGGATCTCGAGGTCAAGGTTTCGGAACTTGAAAAGGCATCCGACGCCACAAACCACGAAAATGGACTTCTTCGTGCCCAAGTACAACGATTACAGATGGAGCTTCGTGAATATCGAAAGCGGTTATCGCTGAACAGTAGTAGTGTGAATCGGACGCCGTCAGTAACCGGGGGATTTGGTTCGATACTCGGGGGCAGTAGCGCAACTACCTCCAGCTTTCATTTCGAGTTCCCGCGCTTCGGTGGACTTCCTGGCGCACACTTGGTCGATAATGGGCCGCTCGCGAAGTCTGCGATGAAAACTACATCCATCCCATCAGCCAACGCGCCAGTTCGGCAAAACAGCACGGGTCGAAGTTTGAGCCCCCGGAGTCAAACCAACGGCTCTGTCTCACAGTCTCCTATTCAAAATGGAAGCGCTACCGTGCTCAACAGTAGCCATAACTCAAGTAATATCAACGGCTTGTTTAATCAATTCGACTACAGTACTATGGCAACTTCGACGACCAAGCCAGCCCGCAGCAACACAGACTCTTCGACCCCGCAGTCTCGTGTATTCCAATTCAATAGTGGCTCATCCACACATTCCGACTCGTCGCCTTCAGCGTCATCGAATTCACAGGTCGGCCAGAACTCGTCATGCGATACTTCTCCTGAGCCGAGCCATAACTCGCCCAACAATCCGGATACGATCGCAGATGGATATGTGTGTCATGGGAATTCGGAAGGTGAGATTACCTTCTGCGAAAAGCTTAATATGGCCTGCGGGAACCCTCGCAACCCCATCCCCCGTGCGATGTCACAATCTGACGTCCATCCGTCTCCCGCAGCTCCCGCAAAGACCCCTGCACCAACCGTCGACGTCAACGGTATCGATTTCTTTGCCAGCCAGAACGGTGGCCAGTTCGATCCTACACTGTTTGGCGATTACCGTGATTCCCAGAATGCCATTGTTGGCGATGGTGACTTCACAGGCGGGTTCTTTAACGACGCTTTCCCAATGGCGGACTTTGGAAGCCCATTCCACTTCGGTGACACCCCCGCGGTGCAGAAGGCGAACCCTCTTGAAGAGATCGAGCGCATCCAAGACGGCGAAGAGGAAGTCGTTCCCGGAGAGGATGTCTCACAGATGTTGAACTGCCATAAAATCTGGTAAGTATACACCCGCTCTTGTGCTATGTCACAAAATTAACTATCACTAGGGACAAACTCGCAAATCGTCCTGATTTCAAGGATGGCACCATCGATATCGACAATCTCTGCTCCGAGCTCCGCGCAAAAGCACGGTGCTCAGAAAGTGGTGTGGTCGTCGACCACAAGGATGTCGAAGCCGCGCTTAAGCGCTTCCCACCTGAACCGCAACCACAACAATAGTGCGACCTATTTCCGCTTCGATTTGCGCGCTGGAACGAACAATGACTGCATTGAGACCCCGGATCCGGCGCATTGGTATATGTCTAGTTGGCTTTGCTGACCCTTGTAAATGTGGACAGGCTGTCTCCCTTTTGCTGTCTCTTTCTATACGGTGGTATCTCCAAAACTTTGCGAAGCCTTCCTTTTGGATGCCAGTTTTTCTGGTCCCAGAGTCGACCCCCCTATCACTCGTTGAGGGGAAAAAAAGCTTGCTTGCTAGTATGCAATTGCAGTTTCGTGGTCGGATGATGTGGTCGATAGTTATGGAGTTTATTTTTGGATTATGGCACTGACTGGAGAATGATGAAATGGGATGATGGACATCTGAGTTCTTTGATTCTGAATGTGGGCTCGGGATTGCAGATACCAACGTAGGTTAGGAGATCTGCCACCTTATAAACCAATTCAGCTTGTTTGGACTTATCACGCTTATCCGAGTGATCCCCTCCCTTGCTTTGTAATTGTGCAGCTTGTGCTTATTAATTGGCATTCCGATGTTCCGGATGCGGGATGGCATGCGAGGAACGCTTGAATGGTTGTTTTGCTGTTATCAGTGTATGTCGGGATGCAATGTGCGGAATCAAACATGATGGCCTATAGGAGCATTCTGCTCACACATAGCGCCTTGGGCATTTTGACTTCGGTTCGTACATAAAATGCCACAAAGTATTAGAGCAAACAAAGTAGTCTAATATTATTACAGGTGCTCGCAGCCATGTGTCACATAATCAATCCTCTATCCCCTCAGCGCCTCAATATCGACAATCTAGCATAGTTAGCCATGAGGAAATTCATTGAGAGTGTAGGTCGCTCACCTCCTTCACGGCCTCAGTCGTAAGAACATATGGCCCCTCCTCATCTACACATACACTATCTTCGATCCGGATCCCTATCCCCCTTGCCCAAGCGGGCCATCGCTCATCATCGGGCACATATACACCTGGTTCTACTGTGACACACATGCCCTTTTCAAACGGCCGGTTTCTGGGGAACCCAGGGCTGTCGTGAACGTCGAGACCGACATAATGACCTACGTGGTGCGGGAATAGAATATCAATGGCGCCGTCGGACATGTCGAAACCGAGGTTCTTCAGGCCATCTGAAAGTGTCGATGAGGCAATCTGATGTAGTTTATCGAGATTGAGGCCCGAATCCACCCGGCAGAGGGATACACAGCTGCGTTGCACTGCAAGGAGGGTGTTGTAAAGATCCCGTTGCGCAGGCGTAAATTTCCCATTGACCGGCCATGTTCGCGAGATGTCAGTGATGTAGCCACCATACTCGGCACCTGCATCCACGAGGACGAGATCTCCCGACTTGAGAAGCATGTCGTTGGAGACGTAGTGTATAGTGTTCGCATTAATTCCTCCAGCAACTACCGGGACATATGCAGGCCCGTCGCACCCGTCCTGTTTAAACCAGTAGTCCAAAAAAGAATCAAGGTCTTTTTCTGCCGTAAAACTCTGTCGCATGGCGTCTGTGATGGCGCGTCCGGAGTGCTTGCCCACCTTGCGCATATTCCTAATTTCGGCTTCGCTCTTTATAGCCCGCAGTTCATTGACAACGGGCCGCAGTGACTTAACCCTCACACCCTCGGCATCACGGAATACCTGTGCTAGCCCTCCTGTTCGTGCAGGTTCCATGCCTGAGAGATATCGTGAGAGTATGTTCTTTGTAATCCTGCCAGTTGGTAGATCTGTGTACACCTCTTTCGATCTCGCGACCACCTCTGGCAATATATTGGGCAAGTCGTTCACGTCGCCCGTGGTGTCGGCATTGAAGACGTCTTCGGCAGCTTGTATCCCAGATCGTGCGCCTTCCCATAGCTCAGCCTTTGCGTTCTTGGGCCGCACGTAGAGGTGGAAGTTGTGTTCGTCATGATCCGTCTTTTCTAGTGTCCATCAATTCGCACGTCTTTGGGCTGGTGGCGTGAGTGTGTACCTATAATCGCAAGTGCGTCTGGTTCGTTGAAACCTACTTTCATCAGCTCCCATCCATTGGCGATGTCACAACCCGCATACCGGTGAGGTACAAGAAATCGGGATCCTGGTGGAACTTGTAGAAGACAGAGCCAGAGCGGTACTTGACGTCAGATGCTGCTAGGATGGCTATTGAATTGGCGGGGAGCGCTTTGGCAAGCTTCGCACGGCGGTCGTAGTACTCTTGGGCTGTGATACCGGGAGTGACTGACTTATAATCAGTACTCAGTAGTCATCTGGGAGATTGGGGTCATACTTTCGCCGGCTTTGAGTAGATGCGGGTGTGTCTCATGCAATGGCTGGCCGAATTTAAGCTCTGCGGCAGAAACGACACTCAATTGCCTCCTGGGGAATACACCAAGAACGCCACGCCACCGCACTCTCGTGGCCGGTCGCAATGGGTGCAAATATGAAGCCATGGTGTATAGGTAGGTAGGTACAGTAGTCCAATCGGCGGGCAGATATTTCCCAGATCAGGTAAGCGATCGAGCCCTGGCTCCACCACCACTTTTGATGTGTTGCGGGGCACTGCAGCTGTGCCCCTCCACTTTACTCTCACGCATCTGCCTAGAGTCGAAACGCATATATGACATCTATTTTCTCTTTTGCCTCTGTTGGCCCTCCCTTGTTCTCACTCTGTCGTACAAGCACCTCTTCGCCAGGATGGCCTCCACGGCCGCCCGACCCAGCACTATCCCTCAAAAGGACCTCGAGACCTTCCAAGCACACCTCAACAAGTCGACCCGGATAATCGCACTACTAGGCGCAGGCGTATCTGCGTCTTCAGGGCTACCTACCTTCAGAGGCGCGGGAGGAATTTGGAGAACCCATGAGGCTACCTCATTGGCGACTCCTGGGGCATTCTCTCGAGATCCGGGACTCGTATGGCAGTTCTACAACTACAGGAGACACATGGCGCTGAATGTGAAGCCGAACCCCGCTCACTATGCTCTGGCCGAGCTGGCGCGGAAGAAAGAAGGCTTCATTACCCTGAGCCAGAATGTCGACGGTAAGTACAACCTTGCGACTTACTCACATCCAGACGCTCTCTAAGCATCAAGCAGGCCTCAGTCCCCGCGCCAGCCACCCTGCTTCAAGCCTCAAGCTCCTCCACGGCTCTCTCTTCGATGTTAAATGTTCCGACTTCTTTTGCAAATACACCGAAGTAGACAACTACACAGACCCCATTGTGCCCGCGCTCGCCATCCCAACAACCTCTGACGGCGACGAAATAGACCCAACTACAAACACCGCCCGTGCAGGACGCGACCTAGATATCTCAGACGCACACGTCGAGCTTCCCGAGCTCGACCTAGCACACCTTCCCCACTGCCCAAAGTGCAAGACAGGCCTCCTGCGACCGGGTGTGGTTTGGTTCGGGGAAGCGCTCCCCCGGGACGTGATTAACGATATTGAAGAATGGATGACTGCGGAGGATAAGATCGATCTGATAATGGTAATCGGGACGAGTGCAAAAGTGTACCCCGCAGCGGGGTACGTAGACACAGCGCGAAGAATGGGGGCACGGGTTGCAGTTATCAACATGGATAAAAAGGACGTGCCTGCGAGTGGGATATACTCGCAGGACTGGTTCTTCGAGGGTGATGCAGCGAAAATTGTTCCGGAGCTGTTCAAGAGTGTGATTGGAGAGATTACGGACATGCCTGATGCTGCAGACGTTCACTGAGAGTCTTACAAAGATTTATGGGAAAAGATATTTCTTGGCTTGGTGTTCATTGGCCGGTGTGGTTATAAAAAGGAAAAGCAAGGAACAGATATTGACGAACCATATATCCCCTAAATTCAGGCATGTTGTGGCACTTATTCATTCCAAGAATAAACTTCGAGATGTTCAACGGTCCGGAACGTCTTCCAAGAACTGCCAAATTTTGACATGACGGCAACGACAGGCGGACGACTTTGTTCCTTCACATTCTCACTCTCCAATATAGCAGGTGCTTCGTATTATTTCATCCACACGCATTATTTGCTCATCAAAACTGTGAATTCAGAGTCTCGGACCGATTTTTACTTGGCCCCGACTCCTATCGTTCGAGTTTTGACCATGTTTCTCAGGCTGAAACTTGTGCTGTTCGGAATGTTTGCGGGGACACCTGAGAAACAAGGAAAAACTACCAAGGTGCATTCCTCAAGACATGGTATATTGAAACGAGTAGGAGATGTCAAACTTCAATGAGAATAATGTCGGGCCTTTAGATGACTGGGGAATACAAGAAAGTGAGGTATATGGAGTTGGGGTTGGGATGGATTCGGATATTATTTTACTCTCATTCATACACTTCACTCTCACATCTACTCTGGTAGTAGTCTTACCACTTTTAGTATTATCTAAAGCCGCTCCCAATCGCCAACATGAAGACTTCCCACCTCGCGGCCTTCACCATCTTCATTGCCTTCGCTACTGCAGTCCCCATCCCCCAATCTTCAGACTGTAATGCTGTCAATAGCCAGGCTAGTGGCAGCGCCATTATCGCAAATCTACAAAACACATTCAACCGGAACAATCCTAACGGTACACCTACAAATCCCGGAAACCCTGGTGATCTAAATGGCGATGGAGTGATCAATGTGTTTGAGGCGGGAGCACAAGCTAGTAAGAAAAGGCAGGCCTGTGGAAACGGGAAGGGCAGAGTTAACACCAATGCTGTCAATGCGAATAACAATGCAAATACGAACGGCGCTGAAGCTGAAAATAATGGAGCCACAACGATAGCGGATTTGCAGAATACATTCAATAGGAATAATCCAAATGGGACGCCGACAAACCCTGGGAACGAAGATGATTTAAACGGCGATGGGGTTATCAATGTATTTGAGGCAGGAGCACAGGCTGGGAGATGAAAGTTCCATTTCGTAGTTTGAATTTTAGAATATCCATTCATGTAAAATCCTAGTTGATGGTTTGTTGTTTTGGTAGTTGGACTGCAGTCTTCCCGATTCGGCATTCCAGAAGACGCTATCTCACGTGCATGAACCCCTCTTGCCACTTGTAGACTACACCTCAGCTATCCTTCCAGTATGCAGACGCATTCCTGGATGGGTAAAGCAGCGGAAATTTCCTTTCAAGCACGCCTGCTAATCTGCTGCGTTCAATTGGCTTCCTGTTTTTCTGGTAGTCTGTACCAATACGAACAATTAGAACTACTTGTGAGTCATAGTTCGAAAGGTGAGTTGACTCTTTTGATTTTGGTTAAACTCCATCATAGCTCTAGAGAGTCAGTCTTATTTCAGTTTGTGGCTTTGTTTGCTTGGTCTTCGGTGTATGAGGCGCATTTCCCCGTTTTGTATCTATCTTCTATGCTATTGTGCTACTGTTCGAAAATCCGTCTATTGATTTATACACCTCGACTTCGAAAAAGTTATAACACTCACAGCCCGATAACTCCATCTTTTCAACACAGCCCAACCATGCCACCAAATATCCACCTCGACCACCTGATCCTCTTCCTCCCACTCTCCCCGACAAGCCCTGAACCACAAATTCCAAGCTCCCTCTCGAAAGCATTCACACTCACCCCGGGTGGCACACACGCCGACAACTTAACTACTAATACGCTAATCCTCCTCTCGGACGGCTGCTACATTGAGCTCATCTCTTTCATCCCATCTACGTCAATTCCCTCGATCCAGTCTCATTGGTGGGGCCCCAGCACCAAACGGCGAGGATGGACAGATTGGTGTCTTACTACATCCTCGTCCGCAGAAAAGAATTTCGAAATTGTAAAGGGGGCGGGATATACAGAGCCAAGAAAAGGAGCTAGACTGAGACCGGATGGTGTTCAGGTTAAATGGGCTGTTACGTTTCCCGAGGGACAGAATGGTGGGCAGAATACTAGGGGCAAAGTGCCGTTCTTTTGTCATGATGAACCAAGTGATAAGAGAGGACTAAGGGTTCCAATTACAGAAGAGAGGGTGAGGCATGAGTGTGGGGCATTGGGTGTTTTAGAGTTGACTGTGATTGTGAAGAATCAAGAGTTGTTGGTAGATGCGACGAATGTTTATGTAAGGGTGTTCGGGAGTGAGGGGATGAAATTGGATGATGAGGTCCACTTTGAGGGTGGTAGAGTGAACGAGTTGGAGGGATTCGATCTACCAACAATTATACTCAGGATAGCAAAGGGACACGAGGTTGAGAAAGTTAAGAACAGGGACTTTTGGTACGGGGACGTGGTGTTAGCTGCTAGAGCTGGGGAACAAAGAACTGTTGGAGATAGGGTTAGGATTGATGGTAGAGAGGAGAACGAGGATGTTGGGGGTTTGTGGATCAAGTATATTTAATTGGAGGTCTAGCCAAGCAGTAATGGACAGAAATCTCCACTGGTCATAACACCTTGCATTGTTCACACAATTTCTATCAAGACATCACAAATGACTCCACCCAATCAGAGTACTGTTCATGTGTAATAATGAGCATGGCTGCGTAGAATATGGAATGAGGACTGAAACTCTACACAAACAACACCCCGCACCCAACAGGTATTGTCGGTTACAAAATAAGTAATTTTGCTTGGTGAGCTAGTTCAACTATTTTTCGAAGTTAGCATGCGGAGTTGCCAATGTTTTTGAATTGCTTCTCATTCTTCTAGGACTTCCGGGACTTCCGGGGGATTTCCGAGGAGGTGAACTGACTTGCCTCCCCCCCAAGAGAAATCCAACGCTCTTTTTGCATGCGTGACGCCAAATCACTCAACTTCGATGACATGCATTGGAGGAGCACATCCGGAAGCTTCCGTGGTCAATTTGACTTTTGAGTCCACCTCAACATATAGGCGAATCTATCACGCGAGACATGTGAAATATTATCATGAGAGAGTTGTGCAACGGGTTATCATGAGAGAGAGATGCGTATGGCTGTCATGAGACTCAAGATTTAAATTCGGATTGGTTGATCTTGCCCCACCCCCGTCTAGTCAGCTTTCGATTCTTGATTCTCAAATAATCCTGCGTGTAGTCTACGCTAATAGGATCCGGTGCTACGGAGAGTCCTGGACATCTCTCATGCAATGGGTCCAAGCCGGCGAACAAGAAGCAACCGGTTGGTCCCGGAACTCATGAGCAGACCACTGAGAAGTGAAGTTGCAAGAAGCTTTGTCAAGAGACACACTATGAATCAGCCAAAGACGTGCGTGAGTTGAGGGCATCGCATCATATCCGGCGATCTCCATCCAAGGGATCATGCAATTTGTTCGAAAGGATAAATCACCAGATATGTATATATAAAGATCACAGTTGCAGCCTGGTTAAATTGTCACAACTGCAGGCCTTACATTATCAGTTCGGACAGTTCCTCTAGCAATTGCAGCATCGCAGTCTCAACGCTCTAACCACAACCACTTCAAGCAAAATGTTTACCCTTTCTACTAGCGTAGTTCGTATCCTTGTGAGCACATCTCACTTTCTCACATGGATCAGTTCTGCTATCGTGGTCGGCATCACTGGATATTTTCTGGATGGTTTCCCGCACGATCAACATCTAACATTTGAGATCATCATTGTGAGTACCACTTGCCGATCCTATTCCCATCTCAATATCTTTATTCTTTTAGTGATAGCCACTGACAATCAACAGTCTGCCTTGGTTTTGGGCCTTTGGCTTCCCTCCTTTATCGTCCCCTTCCTTGGGCAATATAAACCTTATTATCTGCCGCTTAATTTCATCTTCTCCTACCTTTGGCTTACAGCCTTTGTCTTCTCAGCCCAAGACTATAACGAGTCTTCATGCTGGGGAAACGCACCGACGGGTGGGCGTTGCACATTGAAATTGTCCAGTGAGGCGTTTATCTTCATAGCTTTGTAAGTATTTCTCAGCGTAGTGGGATAGAGGGGATGGACTGTACTGATTTAATATTAGTTTCTTCACACTTGTTGCATTCTTGGTTGAAATCTTTGCCTTGAAGTGTGCTACGGAATCCTCTTCACATGCCCAGAAGGACACTAGGCCCTCTGTCGAATCTAGTGCTGCTTAAAAAGTAACCAATTTTAGGAGGCTTCGAGTGGATATCTAGGCTCATATTGAAAGCCTCAAGTTTACTGCTCTTAGCCACGATAGGAAAAGCTGTCGCTTCCAGATCGTCACCTTATTGTAGCCTCTTTCTGGCGTGGGGATGAACTACGGATAGCTGATGAATGAGAAGGATAATTTATAATAATTAAGTTTGCTGGACCCCTCGGGATGGACTCTCTATGTATGAAATCTCATTTGGTTGGGAACACATTTATCCTCTCTTTAAATGAACTACATCTTTTTAGCTTTTGATAACATACTCGTCTGGAACCTAAATTCTCATATGTTTCATGCTTGTCTATCAGTTATCATGATTCTCTGTGATCATTATGAAGTCCACTCAGATCCTCACAACATGAATAATCTTTGGATGTCTATTTTTGCAAATATCGTTCTATTAACAGCATCCAGTATCCTATCAACGTATCTTTTGACCGGAATGTCACAGTGATTTTATAAGGCCTATGGTGCCGAACGGGCGAAAAATCTCAATGGTATAAGACGAATACCGTGGCCTAGAAAATGCCCACATAATATACAAAGACCAGCAATTAAGTCTCTCGATAATAGGAATGGCCCTAATAAAAGTTCTAGAAATTGAAATTGAAAGAATTGCATAGTGTGTGACTTACCGTTAATTCCAAACAAACTACAGTAATATGTAGTCAACAAACTGCCCAGGTTATTTGTTACTAGGAGAATTTCTCATGAAATGACTGTAGGTCATCCGAGAAAAATAACAAACTACACACTTGATTTGGCCACAATTATATATTGTGATGTATTTAAATCTTTAACTATTTTGGTGAAGAACCCTCCCTTGACTAACCGTGGGCTTATTAAAGACTCTTTTTCTAAAATCAAATTATATTTCTAGTATGGTATCTGTGCTCTTTGAAAACAAATCCCATCAACAAAACTGCTTCGCTATATTATAGTATTTAAAGAATACTATTGGATCCAAAATGTTGCAAAATACTTTTAATTGATTTAGTCTTCTAGTACTTCCATTTCCTCTACCTTAAGTCACACATACAGTCTTGGCATGTTCGCCACCTGTGTAGATTCTTTGGCGTGTTCGCATTATGTGGTATAGCACATCCATGATACAGCTGGTAGGTGAATACGAGTGTTTGCACATGTGGCGTTCTTAGACGAATCAAACTTGATCCCAAGACATGCCACGAACCAAGGCAGAATCAACCTTAAGAGTTCTCTCCAAGCTAATGAATAAAGCTTTCCTCTCCAGTCATATGTCAAGTCAGTATTATATATTTTCATCATGTCCTTGATCGACTATTTTCGCATCCCTAGTTTTACGTATTTTTCTTTGCCGTTTATCACTACGGTTGCATCTCTAGCTCTCCAAAACACCACACTTCCTCTCCCACTGGGCACATCCAACCATGGGAACCCAGGTCTGCTATGTACGCCCACACAATGGACAGATCTCGTCGCTTTCTACCTCTTCAATTATGTCGCTCACGCAGCAACCGTAATCACCCTCCCTGGAGAACGCTCTGTTGACTATGCAGTCTCAGTTCTCGGGAGTCTGTTATTCCCCGCGTTGGGTCTCTATCGAGGCATCGAAGCAATTCTGAGCGGTGCGGCATTCTGCAAGGGAGATGATTTGAGAAAAGCAGCAATTTCAGGGGCTTTATGCATGGTAGTGAGAGGAGAAGATTGGAAACCTGCTGAAAACGACAAGGTATTGAACACAGTGTTGAAACGTGGGGAAAAGAACCCACCAAATCCTAACTCTCGGTCCAAGAGCACCATAGACGAAGATTCCATCCACATTAACACCTACCAACCACCGTGGATCCTCTCTAAGTTTGGTCGTCCGGTCTATATCCACCGTCAGGTCATACATGGGACACACCTCCTTCCCGCAGGATACCGCTTCATCTTGGTTCCTTCCTCGTTCATGTTTATTAACCCTAGCTCCAATCTAGAGTTTGCCTCACCTCAACAGTCAGGGCCCCAGATGGAGCTCTCTGCAACCCACAATCACCCCAAGGCCTTGATTGCCCTCTTTCAAACCTTTTATGCATCGCTGACTCTATACCGCTCGCGTGGCGATCAAATTCAGCGTTATGGGTACGCCGCCTTTGGCCTCACAGTTGCACCATATGCGGTCATGTCTATTGTGAATTTGCTCGGCAATTTATGTCGACCGGATTATCCAAGCTTGTATATGGTTGAGAGTAGTGTCATGGACGAAGCGCGGAAAAGAGGTGGTGCTTTTCAGGGTACGGTGGCAAGGTTAGAAGAAGGGAATAGCTCAACCGCCCCTCTTTGTGTTAGTGATTGCTCTGGGGCTGAAAATGTTGAAATCCTGGAGTTTGTATTAGATGGCAATGGAGACTTGGTTGCAAGATACAACACGACGGCAACACCAGCAGTACCTTCGAAGGATTCCAGAAACGCATCTTCATCGCCCGAAATGGCAACCTCTGCGTTCACATATACAAGAACTATATCACACTTACAGAAGATCGCAAACATACCAAAGAATATGGACTATACTGCAACCTCTACTTCTCCAGTTCTCTTCGTCCCTTCCTGCAACCCCCTCTCGCTCACCCGCGCCTCACCCAAACTCGAAGATCCCGTCCCCATATACTACAGCGTCCAAGCTATCACACTTGTAAAGCACCCGGGATTTTCAAAGTTCCATTACTGGAATCTAGGATTTTCTTCCTCTACCTCATACTCCTGCAATTGGCGACTTGCGAAATATCTCCTTACAACACTCATCGCTCTTATACCTCTAATTTTGAACGGCGCGATGTCGCATTTGAAGCCCGGGTCCGTGCCGAACTCCGAGTCGTCAACCTGGAAAGTATATACGATGCAGTGGCTATTGTTCGGTGTGATCTCTGGTTTATGGTGGGTTGTAGATCAAGAGACAAAAGATGCAAGTCAGAGTACCAAGGGAAAGGTTAGGCCAGTGACGAGAGCTATCTTATACACTATGAGTGCTAGTCCAGCTATAGGAGGGTTCATTGTTGTGGGACAGATGTTGTGGGGGTATGGGGTGTGTGTTTGGGTTGGAAATTGAATAATCGAGAAGCATCATTCGCAATATTAGTTTAGGGAGCGTACTAAGGTATTTAACTAAGTATCATAAATTGTAATTACATCCATCATATCCATCTGTAATAGCTTCTAGGGTAGTTAGCTAGTTATCGAACCACACTTTAGCCACATTGGGATATATTATCTTTATCCACTTATGGTCTAACCTTCCACATATTTACATGTTTATTGTCTTAATAATAAATCGGTATTTTTTATAGGTAGGTGAAGGACTTTTGCCCAATCCGATGTCTGTGTGTACCCACGCAGACGCAGGAAGCTCAAGCCAATTTCAACACAAACTCCTCTGTTCACGGCTCGGCCGTAAGCACGCCACTCACGAGAGGTGCATGTTGTGGAACAAATCTTGTTATTTCAATTCGTTTAACATATCCTCGCAATAATTTTCCAGGTCGTATCTTAATTGAACTAGGACCCTTGTAGGTAAGCGCCTGCGCCATTCTTCAGTGTTTCAAAATATTTACAGAATGTTTGCACCGATGAGAGGATGGAGAGAGGGCAAATCCGCCTCATTCAGGTTCCCCGAGAGAGACATATTATCTTTGCGGTCCGTTGAAGTTTTTTTAACGATTACCATCTCTTTATCTCCTGGGGTTTCTTCTTGGCCCCCAATCATTAGAGAAGCGTACAAGGGTACCTAAGCACAAGGCTGAGGCTGATGGGAACTCTGTGCTATTCCCATTATCCTCCTTTCCTCCTTTCCCATGTTTTCACAAATTTCAAAATATGCCAGAATCATCAAAAAACTCTGACTTTGAAAGTGTGGTCCATCAGATACATGAGGAAAATGCACGGCCGCCAATATCTCTCCAGCCATCTCTCCCGGATGATCAAATCAGCAAACACGACAACGCACTTGGCATTGTATCCACTTACAATGATTTGTTTATACTTGATGGCAAAGCTGAGATGAAAGACGAAACAGCCGTACCATCGAAAGACACTCACTCCTCAGATCACCTTGTAAATTTCGAGGGTACAGAAAGGTACTCTCCCAGCAAAAAAACATCCATTGCTGCAGTAGAACATGAATTACGGTCTGAGCACCATGAATTTTTCGATCAAGATTATGAGAACGATATCCACGCTCGACATGAAGACGGCGAACAATTCCCCGCTTTCGAGACTGAAATCGATATTGATGATATTGCGATTATGGATAAATTTGAACCCAGAAAATCGGTTCAATTCTCACCAGAGGGGATCTTTTCAATCACTCAAGGAACGTCAAACTTGGATGATTTGGAAACTAAAAATAATTCCTCAATATCTGCAAGCCCTCGAGAGAATTTCATGAACTGGAGTGAAGAAGAGGATTACTTTACAAGAGGAGATGATGGAGAGTACCAACATCATCGTACTACACCTCCGAAGAAACATCGCAGCCATTTTAGGAAATTTTCCCGTCCAGAGACACTCATGAGACACCACAGCTCTTTACGAATACCCAATGGTTACCAACATCACTACCAATTACCTTCTACATATCAGTACTACCCTATGAATACCTCGTTGTATATGCAAAATTCTGTAACCAGCGCCGCAGGAACTTACCAACCAGTGGTTACTCGAAATGAAGATACGAACGAGAGAATTTCTAATGATAACTCAAATATATTGACTTTTAAAATTCCAATTCAACGCATCACAACTGAACAGCCCACTCCAGCTCGAGAGGATTGGCCAGAATGCGACACACCAGCCAAGGGATTCAGGAACTTTTTCGTCCATGATGCCGTTGGTTCACAACGATTGAAAATACGTGAGGGAAGGTTTTTTGTCAATTTGATCTGCCCTAGTAGGCCGGGAGAGCCTGGGCATGATGAGGCATTTCAATTGCGGTGGCTGTAAGTTTACAAATTAACATACTGGGATTCTACCGGATCATAACTTTGACCTACAGACACATGCAACAAAGCTGCATGGACTTAGCCGAATTTGAAGTATGTTGGGCATTAAGTTTATTGTTATTAGCTTTTGTAGCTCACAATGTTCTAGGACACAGCTTTGAAAGCACCAGAACTTCCCACAGAACTAAAGTTTCTAGTATCGAAGCTTTTTGATCAAGTCAAAGATTCCTTTCGAAAGGAGTATTACGACGGACTTGGCATCGATCCTGGTACCGTCTTGCGCTGTGATGGAAGCAATTCGGAAATGTCCGAAGCGACAAATCTTTCTGCAACATTTTCATGTTTCCCCTATATGACTCTCAGACAACGCGATACCATCAATAGCTCTACTCGGAAATATCCAACAAGAACAATGCTGCAAACTTTGTACCCCCACGAATCCACCATCGATCGGGAATCACCTCCTGCGTTTTGTCGAGACTTACCAGGGGCATCTCAAGCATTCATGCATGTCCCCTACGTATGGGCCATCGCCATTGGCTCTAGTAAGTGTAATAAATTCTTCACAAGGCTGTACTAATATTACCATAGAGTATCTTTTGACATGTGCTGAATCCACTGTTGAAGAAATGATAGGCTCATCAATTGAAATCTGCAAAGACCTGGCAAAAGTCTATCCCCTCATGACATACAACCCAACACTTCAAGAAGACAATGAAACTATCAATTCGGCCCGCGAAGTTGACATCAATCGACTCTCGATCGATACAGACACCGCTGTACATCGGCCAGCTCCGGGGTCAGATATACCCCTACCGCCAAGGCTAAGCAAAGAAGAGAAACATAGGGCAACCTCAATGGAATCACGTAATCGGAGTCGAGAGAACGAAAACAGACATGGCCATCCTACACCAGGTATTGGGGGATTTGAGCTTATGGATCCACTGACAACGCCTATGCGTGAACTACGCTCGGAAATCCAAAAAATGATCTCGGCCAACTTGATGAGACGCCGGGGATTGACGAGGATGGTTTTTATGCCTATGGTAGAACCTGAAGATAACTCTCAATATTTCCCAGCTTTTCTAAGTAACCTCAAAAAGCTACTAGAGACATGGGCATCGGGGCTTGCATGGGTTCGGAGTAAGGATGTGTATCACCAGACACTAGCCAAGCTACAACAGCACGTAAGCATTGCAGACCTTCTCAAGGCTATGGAAGAGCTAGAGGTTAAGAATCAATGGTTTTATCGGCACAATCTAACCTACAGAGAAGCGATGATTAACGCGCTAGGGGTAAAGACTTCGTCATTCTCACAAGACGTACGTACACTAAAACACACAATCGTCTCAACTCTTGTTCTTTTGGGCGCAATAGCAGGATTTGAATCAGACTACATGCCAATACGACAAATTGAATCAAATCTGAAGACTCCATATCCCTTCCTGGCATGGGCTCGGCCGAACACCGTCTCGGATTCGAGTCTATCAGCTTCACAGCTAGCCTCTGAGCGCGTCTTTATTGCCATGGAAGAGATTCACCAAAATCTAGTATGGCGGAAAGATCATGTCTACAAGCATACAAAAGAATCAACACTGGATGAGTTGAACAAGGTTGTCTCAAAGAGTTCCATTCGCTTACCCCCTTACCAGCCAAAAGGTGTACCAATTCATTCCTCTCCTAAGGTGGTCCAATCCCATTGGCCAACTCAATTATCCACGCAGAATTCTGAAGTATTGCTTTCTCAACACAGCGCGGTCGTGTTAGCTAGCCAGGCTTTAGATATCGCTTCTGCTACGATAAATCTCATCAACATCATCAAACAATTTATGGGACTTTTCGTTCCTTTGGATTGTAGCCAGTCAGCGGTAAAGAAGATGTGGGGAGCGCTACAAACCATAGCCCTGGTAGGTACTTGACAATTCTTGCCCCCATTGGAGAAAGAACAGATATATTATGAGCCACATGTGTCAGAAAATCTCCCTAATTAGGATGTTGTTTGAAGCATGAATCTTTTATTTCTATAAGCCACAAACTCTTACTAACGTATTCAAGAACCTTAACCTGTCTTCTGAATTAACATACAAGGATGATAAATCAACGTACATCATTCGGCCTCGAGCACGCGCACCCAATTTGCAGTTACCGTATGAAGATTGCCTAGATTGCAGTTTCGGATACACCTATCGATCTATTGATGCGGCAATTACTCATATCTGGGAATCTCATTTCCCCAAATCTGCATTGAATGAATCCGAAATACGCGATTGGATCTGCACCAAGGAGCACCTCAGGGCGGAAGTCACAAACGAGAAACAATTGCGATTGCTTCATATTTGTCTGAAATTCATGAACAACCTGTACAAGAGGGTGAAGAAAATCAACAATGGAATCGCTGTTCCGTATCGCACAGCAACATTAAGCTACTCCCTTCCGGAAGACCTTGTTCGCTGCTTTGAGGCTACCAGTTTGTTCACAATGCACACGGCCGCGTCGATAGTAACTATTCATGCAGAGATCCGGGATTGGCATGATCTCTCCATATTCCTGATAGGAGAAGATGAGACACCACGCATTAGGTACGCCCTTTCGCAACTTGAGGATTTAGGAAAAGCAGCACAAGTATCTATGACACGGGTGGAGAGAATGCTGTTAGTCAAGGATACAGTAGGGCCGGAATTCCTTCTCTCCATCATTTTTCAGAATTTGCAAAAAAAATGCCCATTGGATGGTGTGGATAAGAGTGTCAATGAGCTGTACCAGCAGTCCATATCAAAACTTGTAAGAACCTTGTTTTTTTTCGTAATCCAACTTACACAGAAGAAAGAAAAAAAAAGCAGGTGCTGACATCCAGTTTAGCAATATCAGATCAGTTGGTTCCCCCGAAAGAGACTTCTCCCTGATATTCATGCTCTACAAGAGGAATTATCGGTTATTAAGTCCGTAAATGCCTGGCAACAAAAGACATATACAAGCTATTTAGAAGTCCTCGATCCCAAATCATTCAGAAATGCCTCTGTTGAGCGAGAAACTCATTTCAACTTTGAATCAGACTGCATCGGATACGAGATCAAGCGTCTTCAATCTAAAGCGGCAGAGCTAGACGCATTGTATAAGAGAACGTGCCAGCTAAGAGAACAACTCAAGGAGTGCATTGAGATTCTCGAGGAAGATTATGGCAAAGCACTGCTAGTATTTACCACAATCACAACAATCTTCTTGCCTCTGTATGATTCTCGACCTGTTTTCAAAAGAGATAGCTAACAATTAATAGGTCTTTCGTGACTAGCTTCTTCGGCATGAATACAGCCGACATTCGAAATTCAAGCCATGGCCAAGGATACTTTTGGGCAATCGCGGTTCCTCTGACTGCCAGCATTGTTGGTGTCGCAGTGCTACTCGCTGCTTATGGTGGACAGTGGTACGACATGGCATTCAAATATCTACACCGTTTGAGAGAGAGGCGGTCAAAAAATGGATCAGCCTCCTACCTGGTTAGCTCCAGTATTGTTCAAATCGGGACATCGCCTTCTAACGCACGCTCTTGGGATATGTGGAAACGGAAGGGGCTTGGAATCAAACGATCAAAGAAAGATTCCGTGCTGCTGAATTGAGTATTTATGATTTAGGGAAGACTCTACCGTATAGGTGGATTAAAAACAGCAAACCACGCGACCGAATGGATGTGTAGTAGTAGTAGAAATGAAGGTAGTCTAATGGCAAGGGTTCACTCACAAATGACCTGCCAGCTTACTGAAGCTTGCTTATCGGTTCAAAGCCAATTCTCTTTTTCTTTTTGGGATTGACAACCAAAAATATGGACATCAAATCTACTGACACGCTCTCGGCGATAATATCCATCAGGAGACCCCACCATTCTAATATCGGCCAGTTCCATGTAGTCATTGGCTGGAGGTCTAAGAAAACTCTCATAATCAATCTCGCCTACCCCTTGAGAGTTATTAAGCTGAATAACTAACCCGTTATTTAGAATAAACGAATTATTCTATCTGATGACTATAATATTTGAATATTCAGACACATCTCCATTTTCTACCCTATTGGGTATATGAATATCCCTATTTGAAAAACGTAGGACCAAACCTAGAGTAATGTGTACGCACAATGGACTGCGGTACTTATGGCTATAATGTGACTGAAATGAGATCTGAACTACCGGATCTCCTTATTCCTCATTTCCTGTTTGAATAGTCCTACCCACAGCCCTAAAAGTCCCAGATGGAGTGGGAAAGGCCTAAAAGAACCAATACAATGTTCTGGATAAGAAGGAAGCTATTGCAATTAAAACGGTAGTTTTTCAAACTTTAGTGTCAACACTATTGGTACGCATTAGGTCATCTAGTTCCATAAACAAATTTTCTAGTTTTTTAAGCTAACGGTATGTGTACATTTAGTATTGACCATAGTTTTCATAATTCTGTCACGGAATTTAGCGTGCAGTGTGTCTAAAAAGATTGCAATCAATGTTTGAGAATGTCCAACACTGTTGTTGGCATGCCAGACTACAATATGAATGATGAATAATTGATCTTCGTTCATATACTTCTAATAAGATAAAAAATCTCGGGACGAGGGAGGTTATAAGAAAACCACAGAACTTCTAAAAGTTCTTTATAAAGACATGTTACGAAGCTGCAAGCAAATTTCGTTCATGGGATATATGGGAGGATAATGTGTTACAAATGCTAGGTATTCAAGGTATCGGAATCTCCCTAAACCCGGATACAAAGAAAAAGTAGCATATAAAATCAAAAAGATACCTTAATATCCCTCACATCTTGCGCTGTTGAAGGTCCGTCTTCGCGTGTAATTCTTAATTCCAAAACATCCACGCTAACCCCATACAGACAACCTCGGCCCAACTCACAACTACGCAACGACTCGTGCGTGAACGTCAGATCTAACAATGCCGACCACACCAACAACTCTCCTTTCTTCTCCTACCTCTTCCTCGAAACTCTTTATATCTGTTGAACTCTCCCCCTTACCGATAGTAGAAGAAGAAAGAGATAGTATCACAAAATGGCGACCGACTACAACTACGAGTTCTTCAATGTCACATTCCCTGTAGAATGGGTCGCGCACGTCGAAGTTAATCGGCCAGAGAAGATGAATGCGTTTAAAGAAATGTCAGTATATTTTCTCCTCTCTTTTTGTTTTTAGATTAGCGTATAATGGCTCGTGGCCGCATTATTTGAAGACTTGGTATGTCCGAATATCGAGAGGGTTGTCACGACTTCAATTGGACGGTATAACATTGGATAGGGTTGTTCCTTTGTTGTAGTTTTTATCTTTTATTTCTTTCAATCCCGGCATGAGTTTTCTATTAAATCTCTATCTTGTTCGGATACTGCCTCCCCTACCTTCTTTCATAGCAAGGCAATGGGTATTTATTGCCTGAGCATCCCAAGCTAATACACGATGATAGAATGTGGCTCAACATTTCAAAGATCTTCCGCCGTCTCTCACACGACCCCAACGTACGGGCTGTGATTTTAACAGGAGCTGGCGACCGTGCTTTCACAGCTGGATTAGACGTCCAGGTAAAACCACCCTTCTCCCTAACAGAAGGAATATGATGGCTAATATAAACACAAGGCTGCATCTGAGGGCACTCTCTCCGACAAACCCGACACAGACGGCGCCCGTAAAGCAAATGGCCTTCGCAGGCATATTCTTGAGTTCCAAGACTGCATCACGGATATCGAAAAGTGCGAGAAACGTTAGTCTACCCATTCCACATACCCGCTCCCTCACACTTCTCAACTAATTGTCTATAGCTGTAATTGCAATTCTACACGCCATATCATTTGGTTTAGCTTTGGATATGTCTCTAGCCTGCGATATCCGGCTCAGCACCTCCGACACCAAATTTTCTGTTAAAGAAGTTGATATTGGGCTTGCTGCTGACATCGGGACCCTTTCTCGTTTACCCCGAGCAGTCGGGAACCAGAGTTGGGTCAAAGACGTCGCGATGAGTGCCAGAATCTTTGGGTCTGAAGAAGCGTTGAGGGTCGGGCTAGTCAGTGGTGTTTATAAAGACAAAGCGGAGGCGGTTAGTGAGGTATGTGTGACTCTTTCTCTGAATATTTCGGATGTGTACTGATGAATGAAATTAGGGCCTGAAACTTGCCAGTCTGATTGCGTCAAAGAGCCCTGTCGCCGTGCTGGGGACGAAGGAGATTCTGAATTATTCGAGGGATAAGACGGTTGCCGATGGGCTGAACTATACCGCGGTGTGGAATGCGGCTATGTTACAGACTCAAGATGTTAAGGATGCTATGTTGAGTGGACTGCAGAGGCGGAAGCCGACGTTTTCGAAATTGTAGATTAGTGTACAAGAAAAAACAGTGTCCACAGAGTATAATAGAATTCCCCATATTTCAACGGTGTGTGAGTAGCAAGCAAGAACAAGTGTATTTGGATTGAAAGAATTTTTCATTGACTCTGAGCGCCGTGAAGTGCTAATACCGGAAGGAATTGTCCGTTCCCGAGACCCACCGCATGAGCATATGTCCCCTATGGCGTGCTACAGATGTAATTTATTGAATCATGACTTCATCCCCGCCATCCCCCCATCACTCGCCCCATCCCTGAATTCCCTTATGCTCTCGCCATCACGCCCCAGCAGCGAATGCGGTTGTCAGTGTAACCAGCGAACAGAGTCTGTCCGTCAGCGCTCCAGGCCAAGCTGACGCACTCGGGCTCCCGGCTCTTCTTGCCAACCTCCATGTACTCGGGCTTCAGCTCGTCGACCTTGCTCTTCTTCTCGAGGTCAAAGATGATGATGCTAGAGGCGGTGGCGGCGCACAGCCAGTAGCGGTTGGGGGAGAAGACGAGTGCGTGGATTTCATCGCCGGCGGTGAGAGAGTACAGGTGCTTCGACTCGTTCAGGTCCCAAAGCATAGTGGTTCCGTCCTTGCCACCGGACGCGCACAGTGAGCCATCAGGGGAGATGGTGACAGTGTTGATGTAGCCGGTGTGGCCGATGTGATCGGTTTGGATGCGGCAGGAGGCGAGTTCCCAGACCTGTTGTTGCTTCGTTAGCCTGTGCCGAAAAAAATTTCATTCGAAAAAGATTTAGCAAAGTTGTAATATCAGGAAAAAGGTGAATGTTTGTCTCATCGCCCGAAGGCTCTGAAGTAGCAAATACTTTAGGATTCAATAAATCATCATGAACGAGGAATGTAGCAGCGCAGTCGAAAATGGAAGATGAATAACCCACCTTGACCATCTTGTCCCACCCAGCGCTAACAATGACGGGGTTCTGGGGGTTCGGGCTAAACCTCACGCATGACACCCACTCAGTGTGGCCCTTGTCGGTAATGGTGAACTTGCAGTCTCCGAGGGTGTTCCATAACTTGATGGTCCGGTCGCGCGAACCGGAGACGATCTGACGGTTGTCGGCGGAGAAGGAGACGGAGAGGACGTCGTTGGTGTGGCCGACAAATCGGCGGGTGGTTACACCAGTTGAGAGCTCCCACAGGCGGAGAGTCTTATCCCAAGATGAGGAGAGAGCGTACGCGCCGTCGGAGGAGATGACCTATATTCAGACAATTGTCAGCTCAGCCGTCCAACGACTTCCTAGCTTCCCAATTGCTCGTGGTCGTAGAGAGAGAACGTACGCAGTCGGAGACGATGTGGGAGTGGCCGTGCAGACTACGCTTGGGGTATCCATACGAGGTCTCGTCGCGGGTGAGGTTCCAGATGATGAGGGTCTTGTCCCGGGATCCGGACAGGAGCATATTCGGGCTGGTTGTTTGTTAGCATGCCACGCGCGCAATGCGAAGCTGCTCTTCGCTGGACGTACTTTTCGAGGGATGTAGCTAGGGAGGTGACCCAGCCAGAGTGGCCCTCAAGGGTGCCTCGGAGTACCAACTGCTCGGCCATGATGACAATGTGGTGGCTGAAGCTGGAGATGGAGTCGGATCGCACTCGTGGTAGGTATTGAGACAGTGGGACAGTTCTTGACGGCGATGCAGAGAGGTCGAAAGTTGCCCGGCCAAAATCGTTTCGTGTGCGCCTAGTCCAAGCTGGGCAGCGCAAGCGAATGCGCTAGTCTTAGTTCGACGGGGCAAGTTGCACCTCGGCGATGGCGACCTCATTCTGCATGGCCGAGAGCAGATTACTATTGTCCTCTCTCTTCACTCGCCTGAAAATACGCATATGTCTTCTAGCAAGAGGCGAGAACCTGTAGTAAATAGACAAGAGCATCTTTTTGGAGTTGTGCTTCACTCCTAGTGTCTATTATCCGTCAAAGGCTTCACCTGACTGGTGGAAGCCTCTCCTTTAAGGCGATACTGAACGATACTATTCAAAATATCGAACCCCTGATCGGCATCATCACTTGATAACCTCGAAATTTCAAGTTGCTGAATAATTCCTTATTCCCCTCCTAACTCCGATGTTCCACGGGCCTGCCAAGCGTGACATCCCCGCCACTCGTGATGCTTAAGGGACATTGGTAACACCACCTCGATTCAGTTGGGTCGGCCCATCCCTCTAACAAAAACACAACGCATAATCAAATACCACCAAACCATGGCCTTCGTACCCGACACATCACAGAAGATCCTACTTCTCGGCGCCGGCGAACTGGGCGCCGCGTTCCTACCACACCTCACCTCATTACCCAATACCTACATCACACTCGGCATCCGTACCATCTCCAAGTACACGCATCTAGCCAGCTTGAACACTTCATTGCTTTGCCTCAACCTGTCCGGTCCATCATCCAATCTCTCGGAAACCTTCTCGAAATTTGATATCGTGATTTCATGCACAGGGTTCGAGCAAAATGCGGGGAGCTTTGCGAAACTCGCCAACGAGATCCTCAAAGCCGGGGAACTGCGGAAAGAGGCTGGAAAGGAGAAGTTGTGGTTCTTCCCGTGGCAGTGGGGCGTCGATTATGACATCACACGAGATGGAGAGGGTGTGATGCCACTATTTGGGGAGCAGCTTGAAGTTCGAAATCTACTGAGAGCCAAGGCAAAGGAATCCAACGTCAAGTGGACCATTCTCTCGGCAGGTATCTTCATGAGTTTTTTATTCCAACAATTCTGGGGAGTCGTTGATGCAGAGAGCGAAAGTGTGGTCATGCACGAGAGCATTACGGTACGCGCGTTGCGAAATTGGGACCACAAGGTTACCGTCACAGATGTGGATGATATTGGCAAGGTGTTAGCGAGGATTGTTGCAGGGGATGTTGAGAGTGAAGATCGCATTTTGTATGTTGCTGGTGATACTGTTAGCTATGCACAGCTGGCAGATATCATCGAACGGGTCACAGGATTCAGGGTGCAGCGGGAAGAGTGGTCCATTTCGTTCTTGAAGGAAGAGCTAACAAAGGACCCGGACAACTCCATCAAAAGGTACCGCGTGATGTTCGCTGGGGATGGCGTATGGTGGGACAAAACACTCACAGTCAACCATCAACTCAACATTCCGGTTACTGATATCGAAATGTATTCGAAAAAGCATCTTGGCAAATAGTGAATTTTGAGGGTAAATATTCCTCTCTATCCTATAAGAGAAAATGTACAGTTTAAATGCCACTATGGGTTCTCAGCGGGTGACATATATGGGAGGAACGAACGTACACTGACTCGCCGTCTCCCACATCCAGAATGGTTTTCCTCTCGAGCAATCTTAACCAGTTCGATATCGGTCCATAGATAATACTCTTTGATTATCATCTAGACACATTCCTATATTTGTACCCCATAACGCTTATCGGTTACCAAACCATCCCAACCCTACTCAAATATGAAGGTTCCTAACGCCCTGGAGGCCCACCGTTAGGCGGAAATGGAAAGTTTCGCGGCGGCATGCCACCCGGTGGTGGGAAAGGCATGTTCCCAGGAGGAGAGCCGGCATTGTGTGGTGGCGGGAAAGGGGGAAACGGCATGTTTGGGGGTGGTCCTCCCATTGGCGGTGGGAATCCCATGGGCGGCATAGGTCCTCCTGGTCCTCCCGGTCCAGCCATGTTCGGAGGTGGAAATGGCGGCATGTTTGGTGGCATAGGGCCCGCTGTGTATATTAGATGGTATTCCCAAATGTTTCAAGAAAATATCTCTACATACGTCCTCCTCGACCCCCTTGCATGAATGGAGGTGGTGGCATTCCTGGCATTCCTGGCATCGGCATTCCTAGATAGGATCAGTAACCTGCAAATCGCAGTCATGTCTGGACAGAGACTACCTGGTGGAGGAAAGCCGTGGGGTGGGAAACCAGGTGGTGGGCCAAACCCGCCCATGCCACCCATCGGATTCAAGTTTTGATTTAGAGGGTTCGCCTGTCCTTCTGAGTTGTACGCATCCGTGATGGAATTGATAACAAGCTGTGTCTGTTCGCTAGAGATCTCTGCGCAACCCGTTAGCTCTAGATTGTGCCCTGTACAAATTGGTTGGAGTCGCCCTACGTTCGTAATATGATTGGACATTGCGTAGATGGTTGCGACCGTTGTTATGAGCCTTTCGGACACTCATGGAATCGTGAGTGAGGTAGACATCGCAGTAGTCGCCTTTTCTTATTAGTTATCAAACATTGTGTTTCGCGCTTTGTCTGGAATATTGGGCTGAACAGAGACACCTACAAAAGAGTGAGAGGAAGTTAGTAGAAGCTAAAATGAAGGGAAAAGGAAGAACTTATATTTTGGCATTTTAGACGAGAGGATGGAGTGGGCGGAGTGAAAGAGATGGTTTGCAGTGCAATGGGGTGTCGCGTAAGAGGTTGAAGGCTGCAAGTTATCTGGGGGGCGCTCTTTCCCGAGGCTTGTCCGGGACAAGGCTTGGCATACAACTCAAACCAAATCTTGAAAGTTTTTAAGAGAGGGAAATGTAAAAAATTTCGTTCTTTTGGTAACGCTCTGTTCGTCTATCATGGTCCGTGTACAATCACACTAGAAAATACGTCAAGGATATCAATCACACAGCGCAGCTCGATTTCGGAGCCAGCCGTGGCCACCATCCAGCATCTAAAACTCCCGAAATGTCCAAGACCCCTTCGTTTCAATCAACCGTTGCGCTCCCTTTCCTCATCATACCGGCGTATTCATTATGTCCTACCTTGGTCCAAATGGCCTGGGCCCAAGGATCTGCCTTCGCCCTCCCATTCCAATTCCTGACCCAACTTTGTTTTGGCTATCACCTCCAGTGTACCCATACTGGTTGACGTCCCAGCTCTGACCCTCACCCGCCCCAGCATTCGGGTCCCTTGGCGCATTCTGTAAAGCCCGTTGCGACTCTTCCCATTCCCGCTGGCGTTCCCGCTCCCGCTCCATCTCCTTTTCTAATAGCGACTTAGACGCCCATCCACCTGCTTGTGTTTTCTTCTGTGAGGCGACACGACGAGCATCTTCCGCGGCGCGTTCGGATGTGGAAGTGAGTTCCGGAGGAATGTAGCTTGTCGGCTTGGAGACAGAGGGTGCGGGGTTGGAAGCCAGGAAGCGGTCGGTCCGGCTTGTTTTTGAGTAAGCGGCTGGATCAGGAAGAGGTCGTGTTGAGACGACTGAGGGCTCAGGTAACGGGCGTACTGGAGCAGAAGGCGCAGCTGGTTCAGGAAGGGGGCGCGTTGGTTGTCTTACAGACTCTTTATGTTGCTGGCGGAGATAGTCACGTTCATCGGAATTAGCCCATGATGCATGGCTGTCCTGGGGGGAGGGGGCTCGTGGTGGAGGCCGTGGGCGACTGCGGGATCGATCTCGCACGCGACTCTTAGATCTTGAGCGCACTTTTCGACGCTCATCATCTTTGAACCGCTCTTCGCGTTCTAGTTGGTATTGCCGTTCGCGCTCTTTGGCCTCTTCGAGTTGACGCTCTAATTCGGCTACTCGGTCACGCTCGCCTCCATGCTGGCTATTCCGCCGACTGCGGGGCTTGCTGGCTTCTTCTGCCTGATATTGACTGAGATACTGTCCCTTCAAGCGAGCATCACTTCCCGCTCGCTTCCGTCGCGATTCCTGGTCCATCAATTCTAGGGCCTCGCGCTCTTCAATCTGCCTCTGTTCCTCTTCAAGCTTCCACCGCCTCTCTTGCTCTTCCCACTCCCTCTTTTGTTTCTCAAGTCGACGCTGTTCTGCCTCTCGCTGTTTGCGCGACTCTTCCTCCCATCTTCGCTCTTCATCGATACGGGCACGTTCTTCTTCTGCTTCTCGTTCAAGACGGCGCTTGTGCTCAGCCTCCTCAGCAAGAATACGCAGTCGCTCCTCTTCTGCTTCCCTCTCACGCCGCTTTCGCTCTTTCTCGGCCAGGTTTGGCACGTGAGGACCAGCACTAGTAATTTGTCGCCGACCTCCAAATGATATGCCTTGATTCCCTTGGCTTGCACCGCCCATATAACCGTATTGGTGGATGTTCCATGCGGGCGCTGTCATGCCCTCGTCAGCCTTTTTACTCCAGCTACTTACCGGCCCGGGGGGCGACTTGGGCATACCACTGGAGGCTCTTGAGGACGTGGAGCCTCCAGTCAGAGTGGGACTCAGTGCTCTGTCAGCTGGCGGCGGTCGAGACAGTGGATTGAATGTGGTCGAACCACTAGCGTTGCTGTTTGTGCTGGGACCCCTGCTTCGTCCGAAACCAGGAGAGCCAAGGGAGTTTCCATTCGAGTAGGCTCCTACTCCAGTTGTTGACGGACTCAGCGGACCTCCACCTCCGCGCTTGGGGCCAATCGTGGTCGGGAAATTGGACGGATTAATGGCATTGGCGACTCGACTGAAGGCGCCTAAACACTGCATAACTTGCGTGGGATCCTTGGCTTCGTACAAGTCCACTGTCAGGAATCTGTCGTGGGAAGGCATGCTCAGGGGCGGTTGTTCGCAGGCGCGGAGGAAGTGCGAGATGTTCTCCATCTGTATAAACGGCATATTCGACTTCTTGAATTTAACGCCGGGATTGGGAACTGCGAGATTTACGAGCCTAGTGACGAGTTAGCAACTGAGTACAGAAAAATGTGTGCAGTACTCTGCAGAGCAGTATGTACCTGCATAACACTGTGCCATCTTTCAGCGCATCCAGCAGATCTCCGGGAGGCAGTCGCTCTCCCAGTGTTTCTTCTATCCAACTTCTCGCCTCATTCGCGGCCTGTGGTGTGTATCTTCCCATTCGTAGCTTCTTCATGTCCTGGTCCAGCGACGTGACGGAAGCCATGGTGGGCAGAGTGGGCGCGAACGGGGCTTATTATGCCTTGGGCTGGAGACGTTAGGCAGACGTGCGATTCAGCTGTCTAAACAAGCAGCTTTGAAAGGGTGAGGGTAGCGGTGCGCCCGTTTCGGCGACTTGAGGCGTGTGTGTATGTTCGAGTCTGGGGTCGTAATGCGGTGTACTCTGTGTGCTGCATGTCAGCGCTGGTGGGGGAACGGTGGAGTCGAGAATGAAAAGGTGATGCGGGTGTGGCGCTCCCAGCCACGCTACAAACGTCACCAGCGGGCGCATTCAATTTCCCATCCTGACTTCATCAAACTCCAACCACACAGCCATGTCACGGGCTCCTGGGCCCATGCGCAAATTCTGGTACAATTGGAAGATGAAGCAGCTTCCCTGGAGGAGTAAATGGCTCATAGGCAAGTTCTAACCAATAAAATGCGGCCAACACATGGCCGCGAGAGTCCCCACCACTAATAATTACTCTCCAGGCTTCGACCTTGAAGGGAATACGTTCTGGGAGTTCAAGGATGCACTCAATGCAGGTCGGAGAAGAAGAATAGTGAAGTACGGCCGTTGGACACATCACGGCGACGTCAAAGTTCCACGTCAGTCAACCACATGCCTGGCCAGCGAAAACACCTGTTTTTATATATACTAACTTCTTGATCAGCGCAATGGATGCAATGGCTGCGCCATACCCGCTTCGAACCACCCACGCTTGCCGAACAGCAGGCCGACGTAATTAGACAGCAGCAAATGAAAACTCTCGCGGCACAGGCAGATGCACGGTGGGCTGCAAAGCCTTCATTTGTAGATGCGCCAGACAAGCAGCAACCAGCCCAGATGCTGCAGTCGAGAGATCCGAACTTTGGTATAAGGCCAACCTCGGTTGAGCAGAACGTCGGACAAAATACCCAGCCTGAGTGGAGGATGAAGGAATCTAAAAATGCTACTGCAGAGCCGGTCGTGGATGTTGTTCAACAGCCAGACGTGTCTGATGATGCACCAACATTAAGGACGAGAAAGCTGAGGGGCGAACCCAAGGCCAAAGATTCCCCATGGAAGCAGCCCACACCTGGAAACCCGGGTGAGCAGTGGCAACCTGAATCTTGGGCTCCAAGGCCTGTGAGGAGAATGACGTAAATGAACTATAAATCACCATCTGTGCGGTATGTCACACTCTTTTTGTACCATAATGTATACATGTATTCACCACACATTCTCAAAGCCCTGGGGCCATTGATTATCTATTCACATTCTACAATGTGTTCTATACCGAACCTGGCCATGACACAAGTATCGGTCAACAACGGACTCTCAAAACTGACTGTACCCTCCAACATTTCGATTGCAATATTCAAGAAATTCAAACTGATGTTGCACGATGTGCTGATCCCCAACGGCACCTTACACACTCGCCCACCCGCAAATGTCATATCGGTAAGGATCATTGAAGTGGACTCTTCAAAGGCCCAAGCCGCAACCTCTACCTACTCTATCTTGAATCTCACACGTGATATTCAATTAAACATTCTCCATGTTTCCATCTCAGAAATTGGCTTATTCCATAATGAGCTGCCTTGTGTGGGCTAGTTCCAGTTACCCGCAACAATTTCCATTCTCTGTCGCGCTCCTCCATTCTTCTCAGAGAACCTGATCGCCATATTGAACGGAAAGAAATTTTCACCATAACCGAACATGTCGCACGCATCTCCATATCCACCCACTCATTCGAAAACCACAGCCCTCATAAAAGGGCATTGTGCCGAGCCCCGAGCCCTATACTTCAAGAAGCAAATTCACTAGCTCGAGAAAGTTAGTTATAAGTTATCAGCAAGAGATTGCATGTGCATGGGCATGATACCCGTTCCACGTTTTATGAATTGATCTCGACGATCCTGCAAAATGATTCATGCCCTTCTACCTGCAAATAATTCAGATACACCAAGCGCGTTATCTTCAGATCTAGAGACCTTCTTGATCACCCTTGGTATGACATCGACGATCGACGATCCACGATCCACGATCCACGCTGAGCGTAAGAATCCCTTGACATAAAATATGGAAACCTATCAGTGGTAACAAGGCTTACACTGAATGTGTGAAATGGAGGCAAGATCATTGACTTGATACTCACCAAGTCGTTGTGGTATTTGTGACTTATTCCCCAGGGGGGGATTTCTAGCCATATGTGTGAGAGAAATAGGATACAATATTGGAACTAATCCCCATATTGGCCGTAACGATAATTTCGAATCCATCGAATCGGAGGAGGGAGCAGTTAAGGCGTGAAGTCCTGCTTAGCATGACCCGCCCACTACAAAACTGTGAAGTGAGGTATTCCGAACTCCCTTGAATTGAAGGGCTCATTTTCTTACTAAAGAGCACACAAAGCAGATGTGAACAGGGTATGTGGAAACATAATGAAGATTTACAGATCAGTGACCTTATAAACGAGGACTAACAGTAGGCTCAACATCAGCACAGCTTTTCGAATAACAACCCCTCCAGAATCGCCGCCTTAGGCAATAGTTGCCGATCAAATGAGTCTTAGGAAGGCAAAGCCAATTCAGTCTTCGCAAGTTGCAATACCACTGTAATCTTTGCTGTAGCTGTTTAACACTTTTTACATTCAGGTCGGCAGGTTTGTTTCTTCTTTTTCGTAGTAACAGTTTTATTTTCCCTGACCCGTTTCCTTTCCAACACATCTACTAAAGGTCTGGTCCTTGAATAATTCTCATACATCTCATCTGTCCTTCCTCTATTCTATCCCCATGCTCAATGCAAGTCTCGGACAAACATTAACACAGCAACCCTCTGATCTACAACAAAGGCACTTCTCCGATGCCCGCCCTTCAATCCCCATCCACAATACCGGAAACTAACCCATCACTCTGTAGGTGTGATGCTAATTGTAGACTTTAACGCGCTGTCCGTGAATGATCCGACGCCCGTGACGGCTGCACACCCGGATCAACCACGAGGGTACAGGGACGATTGGTGGAAGCCATTTTTACTTCTCAGTATCCTGGCATAGTCATTTATATTCTGGGGATATAAACATTTAGTTCCCCGGATTTCATTTGTGCTGTTCCCGGCTGTATTCATGCCCAATCAAAACAAAACGCCGCGCTAGATACTGTACGAACTGGCGTAGGATGATCTCACATCGGGATTTTAACTGTAGGTGGAAGATTACATGGCAGAAGGACTGTTTCTTTAATATATATGGAAAATCCATCTTTTTAAGTATACGTATAAGTATCATCTGCGACTCTTTCCCAAATTCGTCTTCTTATCACCTACCTCCACGCGCCACCTATACCCCCTTCCCACAATGCCATCACTCACGCACATCCTCTTCGCCGCGGCTGGATTCACGCGCGCCGTGCATGCGGCAAATTCCTGGATCGTGCCCGGCGCGGGGTGGATGTCGACGTCGAATACCAAGATCGATGCGCATGGCGGAATGGTGTTGCAGAGGGGCGATACGTTTTATTGGATTGGACAAGCGGCTAGTCATAGTATGTTTCCAAACTCATTGTGATATTGTCTTTCCTAGAGCATGTGTAAACGAGGTAGCGGGGGGGGGG
>JAAZQE010000198.1:0-41695 GCA_013620735.1 Clavariopsis aquatica
GGCTACCTCAGTCATGGTCCTCAAGAAGCGACTGACAAGCTTGATGAAGCGCCCGAGTGGTGCCGAAGACAAGAACCTCGATTCCGATGCCGACACGCCTGAGGCAAACGCAGCGCGAGGCGTTGTAAGGGCGCACCTTCCCATGCTAAACTCGGGATGATTTCTGATTGTTTGACAGAGGCTCTTTTGCGAATCCGGGTCCGCAAACACGGTATGAAAGTCAGCAACACCGTCTCAGGCGCACATAGTAACAGTTTCCAGGGCGAAGAAGTGCTCCACCTCCCCACCATTGTCGAAGCCGCTGTCGCCAGTCCCAGCGCCGCTGCTTCGGCCGCAGCGCAGATTCGCAAGTTCCTCTCCAAGGAGAACTACTCGCGCCCACATGTGCAGTACAATGCAGTCATGGTCATACGCATCCTGGCGGACAATCCAGGCCAGTCCTTTACCAAGAATATCGACAAGAGTTTCACGGATACGGTCAAGCATCTGCTGCGCAATGGTCAAGACCCGAGCGTCGCGCAGATACTTAGGGAGACGCTGGACGCGCTGGACCGGGAGAAGGCATACGATACAAACCTGAACACCATGTTCGTCATGTGGCGGAAGGAAAAGGTCCTCATGGCAAATGCAGCGAAGCAGTTTGGTCCCCGTACGATGAATGCGCCACCATGGAATGGGGCCTCACAGCCGGCGCAAGGTCGCTTCGGAAGCAGGGCCGTCGAACAAGGTCTCCCGCCCCCAGTGGAACTCGTCGGGCGTATCGAAGAGGCGCGGACATCGGCGAAGCTGCTCCTGCAGCTGGTGCAGTCTACACCTTCTCATGAACTACTGGGCAACGATCTGGTTAAGGAGTTCTCGGAGCGATGTATGGCAGCCCAGCGGAGCATACAAGGCTACATCAATTGCGACAACCCGCCCCCCGACGATGACACCATGCTCACCCTGATCGAGACGAACGAGCAGCTGTCGCTTGCGGCGTCAAAACACCAGCGTGCCGTTCTCCAAGCCCGGCGCATCCAAGGACCGTCCCCGTCGCCCCCGATCTCGCAAACAAACAGCAACAATCTTCCACCAGCCTCTGCTCCTGCTCCGTATGTCCCGCCTGTCGTAAACGCATACACCCCCCCTCCGCCGCCTCCGCGAAATGAAGCACCGGTGCTGCCTCCTCTCGATGTTGGTTCTCGAGACCAAAGCTTCGGCGCGTCCAATTCGAACTTCAAGAACGATCTCCCATTGCCCCCTTCACTCCAGGCAGCCCCTGGTCGACAGCGCACGAGCACGTTTCCGGAAGAAGACAAGGACAAGGACAGCGACAACCCGTTCGCGGACCACCACTCACCAACGTATGCAGCTGTTCCGGGGCCAGGGCCACATGTACCACGCGGATTGTCGTCAGATTACAGCGACGACTCGCCTGTAGGGGGAGAGTATGCACGCGGAGCGGTAGGCTCGCCCGATTCGTACGAGGCTGGCTTCAAGCCAGTATCGTCGTCTCTCGGTCGCCAGGAGGGCTCCAGCAACGATGTCACGATGCACGGCACATCGCAGCCACGGCAGCTGTCGGAGGAAGAGGAGTACGCTCGGGATTACCCAGTCAGCGACGGACCAAGAACGCCGGAGCAACCCAGACGGCAGACACAAGATAGCGATGTGTCGCCTATCGCGGAGCGGGGTGCGCTCACCTACCGGTACTAGGGTGTAAAGGAGGGATGTCGGATCCTCATTTCGTCCAGCGTGTATTTAGAGGAGGTCATGTGGTGCCGAGTGGAGCAGGTTCGGGCCGTGGTGGACGGGACTTGGCTGGGCGGCCGGAGTCCAGAAGCGGATACCTCTCTTGGTCATTTCTTTTGTGTGCGCATGTGCATGCCCGACGGGTGTGCAGCTGCGCGTTGTGGAGCAGTACCGTGTCGGTAGATATACCATTTGCTTCTTTGTCTGCATGTGCTGCGTGTGCTGCGTGTGTAGCTGTGTAGCTGTGTTGTGGTGTTGCTGTGTAGCTGTAATGTCGACCCATGTGCCCCGCCGCCCTATCAGACCAAGCGTCTGCAAGGGGGAACCCGAGGGGAGGGTGCGGCACGAACTGCCATTTGCAGGAGCATTTGCAGGTTTCCCCACGTTGGCTGTGCGCCTGGGGGAGGCTTTCTGCGCTGCGGGCAATCAAAAGCAAAGAAGAAAAATGCAAAAAAGCCCGCCTTGGAGCGGCACCACTGTCGGCATGGGCCCCGCCTGGTGGATCGCCGCTTACTCTAGCGCCGAGAATCTTGACAACGGCCATGTCGAGGTCAAAGACTGCTCGAGCGTGGTATAATTACAAAGCCGCCCGCCCGCGCCTCGCCCATCCCTCATGGCAGCTGTGCGCTCGTCCAGACGCCTTCAATGGCGCGCCCTCTCCCTCGATGCGCAGACACGGTCATCATCGGTGAGTCGTCCCTCGTCTGCCCCTCCCGTCTCGCAATTGCTGACCAAGGCCCCAACAATCAGGCAATGGACCCTCGGCCCTCGTTCTCTCCTACATCCTCCACGGACACATCCCATACTACATCGGCGGACACCATGATCCCATCCTGGACCTCAAGCTCTCGAGCCGCCCGAGCCTGCTCAGCCTCACGCCGGACCTCTTCGCCCACTTCCTCTCGTCCCTGCGGTACTCGACCCAGGCCCTCCCCATCAATACCCTCCTCGACACGCTCATTAGACCGAATGCGGACACCGAGATCAGCCCGACCTCGTGCATTGAATGGCGGTACGAGCCCGAGAGGGCCATCTCGCATGTGGCGATTGGACAGGCACCGCAGCCGGGCGGACAATGGGCGGACGACTCGGTGTCTGCAGGCGCGGATATCGGCACCCTGAGCTATGCCGAACAGCTGTCACTCCCGGGCTACTCGTACGCGGAACATCTGGCAAAGAGCCCAAAGAAGGGCCAATGCGATTTTGTGCGCCCATCGCGGACCGAAGTCGCCGAGTACCTGAAGGCCTACCCAGAGGCTGTGGGCATATCGGATGCTGTCTATACGCAGGAAAAGGCAGACAATGTGTACCGGGCGGGAGATGGCTTCGTGATAGGATCTCTGGGCATCCGCTGCAAGCACCTCGTTCTCGCTTCTGGCATCTTCACCGTCAATATTCCGCCCACCCCATTGCTTGCGCCCATTGCGCAGCTCGACTCTATGCAAGAGCCATTGCTTGTCATTGGGTCCGGGTTCTCGGCCGCAGATGTCATCATATCCTCCCCGCCAACTCGAAAGGTTATACACCTCTTCCAATGGACCCCAGATGCAAGGCCGTCGCCTCTTCGCGGTTGCCATCATTCGGCGTACCCGGAGTACGCAACGGTATATCGCCAGATGAAACTCGCAGCGATAGCTTCCTCGCATACGCTCTCTGCTCGATCTCCTCTTGCGCGTCGAAAATCGAATCCCTTCTTTACACAGCGTGACTGGTCGACATACTACGAGGGCTTTCCCAATGCTGAAGTGCTAGCGGTTTCCCATTCGGAAGGAACAAACTCAGCAACTGTGACCATCCGCTTAGAATCTGGAGAAATCATCACACGCCTCGTTGGTGGGCTACAGTACGTGGTCGGGCGACGTGGTACGCTCGATTTCCTCTCCACAGACCTCCGCACCGAGGTCTTAGGGCCTTCTTCAACAGACCCAACATCGCCTACACTAATTTCAGGACATACCCTCCGCGCAAAATCCGAGATATCCCTAGAAGTCGCAAAGAGAGTTTTCATCATCGGTAGTCTTGCTGGGGACTCACTGATCCGGCATGCAATAGGTGGTTGTGTGTTCGCCGCTGGCCGCATCCTAGGCGTCCTACCTTCGCCATCCCCTTCGCAGTCGAAACCTCAATCCACACTTTCGTCTCCCTTATTAACGCCTCGCTCTACATCGCCTGCCCCACTATCCGATGGCCCCTCAACCCCCGCAAAGTCTTCGCCTCCAACATCTTCATCCACGTCTATTTCTACTTTGAATGGTTCGCCAAGTGTTACAACCAACGGCCACCTAGATTTGCATCTTGACCGACGAAAAATGGCGCGAGGTGTGGAGCAGGCGAATGCAGAAAATAGTGTCTGGGTTGACTCGGGGTGGTGGGCTGGAGGACTGGGGATGGGATCGGGGTTGGTGAAGTACCAGTATCAGGTCAATAGAGATGAGAGGCACGGATGAACGGAGGATGAAAGGGCGAAAGGGGGGAAAGGAATTATACATCGATTAGAGGTGCGGAATACATCATTAGACGACGAAAGACGATCAATGTACATATTTAGTATTATACAAACGCACTTCCACGATAGTCCTCTTGTCCAGCCATAACAGCACATTAGTGCTACAATCGACCTTGCAAGTCCTAGGAACTGGTTGTCGTAGCTCATTGATTATCTTCAAATGAGTTGTATAGTGAAAGTACTACGCAACAACGACACAAAACAAAACAACTACAGACAGGAATTAACACGGATTCATGATACTGCTTAAGGAGCCATCCATCTATCAATAGCGTTATTTTACATTACTTTATTTGTGTCGGCGTAGGGGGGGGCCTGATGATCGGCATAAAAGCACATGTATAAACAGCCAAGTATCATACAGTACAAGTATTAAAACTCGCTAGATTTCCGAATGCTGAAACTGGAGTCTTTGAATTTTGATACAAGTAAACAAAGTGCGGAAATTGAAAGAGAGAAAGAGAGAAGGGGGGAAATGGAGAGATGGAGAGAGTAGCAAGAATGCAGAAAGATATTGGATGAAGCAGCGAAGCAGTAGCCGAAAATATAGCATCACAATAACTTCCAAAAATGCGAATTAGATGCGAGATGTGACACATCTGAAAGGGGGAAAAATTTGGAGAAAAAAAAAAAAAAGTAGGACAATTGAAATGCAAATGATACGACTACCTCGGCGTTATCCGAATCCAGGCGGAAGCCGACAAACCCCAGATAATGCGTAGAAATATCAAGCTCCCAAGAACTCCCTTTCCCTGTTACGACTCCGTTCAATCGAAAAGCCCTCAACTTTAACTCCGCAAAGGACGACCTGCATTTTCCCACTCTCCCCACCAACCGACTCGACTCTTAGCCTCCAATGCGCCCGCTTAACAATCCACTCCTCACCCAAATCCTCTTCACCACCCTCACTCTGAGCCTGTCTCTCTTGCTCCTTCCCACCTCCCCAGATCCACTCGCTCTTTTCAACCTCCGCATCTCTATCATGCTCTTTTTCAGATACCCTAACCCTCTTCGCTCGACGCTCGGCACTTATCCGCTTCATCCCAAGCTTGCCAGACTCGGGATCGACGCCAAGCTCCACGGGCTCGCCGTCCAATTCTATGTAGCAATCCGAAGCGAGACGAACGCGAACTTTGCTCTCACTGACTCCGGAGTTTGCCGGTGAGACAGGTTGTGCGGCTACGCCTCCACCAGAGGCGAGCATCATGAGGCCAAGGGGTTGGGTTGCCGGGAGTCCCATCTTCGAGGCTACAACGGAGAATAGAGATGTGATGCGCGCTAGGGTATTGGAGTGGAATGTCGCTCTGAGATCAAGTGATAGTGGGGAACCTGACGACGACGGAGTAGGGGCAAAGCTGGGAAAGTGTAGGGTAGTGGATTCTGAAGAAGAAACTTCAAGGATTAGGACATTGGTGTTGGCATGATCATCGGTATACGGGCGGGCGTAACACACAGTTCCCGCTTTTTGTTGATTTCCGCCGAGTGAGGGGGCGGGACTGATGGATTTGCTGGGGTTGGGTCCTGGGGAAGTGCCCGTGGTAGAAGGGGCGGTAGAGCCTGAGCCGGAAGTAGAGGTGCTAGGGGGCGCATCTGGCTTGAAGGATATACCAGATTGCCGTATGTCCTCGAGCCGTATCAGAATCTCGGATTCATTCCGTTTGAGGTTGACCGAAACCTTGCATGGTATCAATTTCTGCTCCAAGCCCCTCAGGTGGAAATACCGGACGTCCCTTAGTAATTGGGCCCGATGCGTCTCATTCCTGATGTCGACACTGTATCCCTGCAGCAGTTTCACAATCTCTGCAAATGTTTCCCCGCTTCTGCTAGGCACCGCTGGAGGCGAAATTGACGGCGGTCGGAGGAGCGCATTGCGATCGAGACCGGGGAATACTTCGGTCGGTGTAGAGAAAAACTGCGCAAAGCCCAGAGAGAAATAATTGGGACTATCGCCAGGAGAAGAGAAGAGATCACGTGGAACCTGGAATGGGACTCCTCCGATCCGAATAAAGATATCAGTGCTGAATAGTTGTTTCGTGAGTCGGGGAACTTGTAATCGTCAGCATCGTCAGCATCGCGCCACCAACACAGGAGTAAAATGAGGAAAATTATGGTGTGCTTACGTGAATAGAACTGGGCATCGGCGAATAGTCGCACAAAGTGTTCTCCGTCCTTGGGAATGATGTGGTATCCTTGCAAATGTAATGCAATGTCTCTAAATGTGTCCGGATCACGGTCGATGTAGAGGGTTTTCAGGTCGCCAGCCCGACCCGAACTACTGTGCAGTTGTTCGCTGAAAAAATGGGAAAAGTATGAGGGTGCTCTAGAATTCTCAGCGTTCGTACTTTCCAAAGAAGAAACGGATCAAATCGGAGGGGACACTTACCATCAGACGAAATGGATGCCCCTGAAAGTCTAAACAATTCCGAGCCAATCTGAATGGGAAACACCTTGCCTGCTGGCAGCATGTCGTGGCTAGCTGGCGATTCCGCAATTTTTCTAGGTTTCGATACATCAATCACTCTTCCTTGTGGCCCAGTCCCCTTGCTGGGCTCCTTCCGTCGTGAACCCTCATTATTTGTACTCGAAGTTGCTTGTGGGTCTTCCTCGATGGCTGTAATCGGAATTGCAGACTGGGTCATTGACGATCGACGAGTGTCGCCAGCCGCAGCTACAGGAGAGGCGATGGAAGCTGAGGACGAGGAACGGGACTTGTTCACCCGCTTCGAGGGATTCTGCTGGAGCTCTGCGGAGAAGCTGGTGGGGTTGGATACTGCGGAGTTGGGCTCGGATTCCGCCTTCCTTTTTACACCCGTTTGCAAACTGGAGGGCCTCTGTGGAGGCTTTGGGGGTGGTGAGAGCAGATTCTGGGCCGCCGCTAGTGGCGTACTCTGGACAGGTTGCGCAGACGGGTACACCGGGTCTGGGTTGACGACGGGCAGAGGTATAACGAAGTCGTTGGGGCGGGCGGTCTGGTCCTGGAGCTCCTGGACAAGCTCGCCCTGCGGTTCGTAGTGATTTGTGAATCCAGAGAACTCGAGTGTGTTGTTCCAGTCCCAGACCAGCGGCCCGCCAGGACTGTAGCTGTAGTCGGGGAACTGGGGCTGGGAAGTTTGCGACGGGATCGAGTTTTGCGGCGCGCCAAAGTCGGGGTATCTCAGCGAGGGGTCTGGCATGGGCAATTGATTCGGGACCGACGGCGCATTTGCAGGGCGGTCCGCATTATAGCGGTTGTGGGCGTGCGGGGGGTATGATGCTGCCGTCGCGGCGTCTGCTCCCCCGAGCTGGTGGGCAAAAGATTGGTCAGAGCTCTGGAATGCAAAGTCTTGAGAAGTAGTGTGGGCGGCCTGATCAGGCATATGAGCTAGCTCGCCCTCGAAGACTCGCCGATTCGCACTTGCAGAGGTCGTGGCTGGCAACGCAGTAAAGTGAGGACGACGGGCGTGGAATGTGCTGATTGATAACTGAGTAAGGACCAGCAAAGGCGGACCCAGCGCCCAGAGCTCCCGTCACGGAATAGTGCAGGAATGTGTAATCCGTGTCCCTTGCTACGTAATCAAAGCACTTATTTAGTCGCACACAGCAATCCTGAGAAGATCTGGTGCGAAGCTGTCGCGCATCAGCAAGGCGATTATCGGTAGGCGTGAACGGCGGCGGGGGAGGCGTTTCGAGGGGTAGTCCTGTGGAGTCGTTGCAGAGGCCATGCGGTGCAGCACGCGAAGGCATATATACTGCACCACCCGGGGTGCGCAGTCATCCTGCTCATGGTGGCATCCGACTGCAGATCCAGAGCGTCTCGGACGAGGCACTCGGGCGACCCGGCCGTTGGCATTAGCGAGGCCTTTCCAGAAGACACCAACGCGGGCCTGCTCGGGTACAGTATGGCCGGACCAACGTCGTGTGTAGCGCCAGCAGAACAGCTGCGCACAGGACCCGAGTGGCCAGGTCTATTGGCTACTCTCTCTGTTAGCGCCATATGCTTGGGACACAGGGGGGGCAGAGGTGTATAGGGCTGATCGCGGACTGCTGACTCCATCGTGGCAGGGTATTCCGAGGCCTGCACGACAAGGGCACATCCACGAGCCCTGGGAAAGACATGTACCTGGCGTGAGACTCCCACGTCCGCTACTCAACCACATGCAAGATTAAGGACCAGATGTTTTATCCAAGGTAGCGACGGCATAGTTATCAGTCTTGCGTTTATGGAGAACCCTGCATTGTGACATGACTATTACTACTACATTGCTGCGCTGTGCTGCAGCACACTACAAAAGGATGCGACTGTGACGCGCCCCTAATGGAGAAGGGTGTGTGTCTGGCAGACGCCGGTTGCAACCCCGCTCATATGCAGACTCGGAGATTGTACTTCTTTCGCCGTCTCTAGGGCGACTGGCTCTTGAGATCGGAGAATGGAATGTATGGCTCACCAGTAGCCTCTGTAATTCTGTCTCCGGCCCGCTTGTAGGCTGGTCTGGCCTGCATTTTCCGAACCCACTGATAAAGCTTCGGATAACTGGTATCGCTGAGCGGCGCTCGCTGCACTGCGCCTTCAAGCGCGAACCCCAGCATGATATCGGCTCCTGTGATTGTGGACCCACAGAAGAACTCGCCATTGTTAGGAGACGTGGCAAGATAGTTCTCGAGAAATTCAAGATTCGTCTTCAATTCGGGATTGATGAAGGAGTCATCCACTTTGCCAGCAATCAATCGAGTGATGGGTTTGATGAAAAACGGTACGGGCGCATTGCGAATGTCTTCCTAGGAGTTAGCTTGGGGAAAAGGGCACGGAAGCAGTTCTGCGTACTTGCAATAACAAGAGCTAGAATTAGGAGGGTCATCAAGCTCCCCTCAGCGTAGTGCATCAGATACTGCAATATGATTAGCGGACGGAAAAGTAGAATGTCCAAAATAGGAAACTCGATCGACAAAATAGACGAATGGACGAATGACAACACCCCAACGCGGGCAACTCGGCAGATGTGTCCTAATGAAAGGTGCAGCACATGCAAACCATTGGGGTTTGAATCCGATGCACCACGATGAGAGGTAACTCACACGATATCTCAGCCACTCCTCCGTCTCTGCGCCAACCACGCCGTCCTTGCCCTCGGGATAGCGTTGCGGGATCATCCATCGCCCAAAATGCTCCGTCAGATACTCAACAATGGTCCCGCTCTCTGCGAGGATCACTGGCTTCTCAGCACCAACGGCGTGTACGCCGATCATAGGCGACTTCCCCAATGGGTGTAGCTCCCTGAGCTCTTTTGGTGCTAGCCAGTCCTTTCCGCGCTTGAAGATTTCAAGGTCATATTTGACATTCAATTCCTCGAGAAGCCAGATGATGCGCACTGCCCGCGACTTGTCAAGCCTGCATGCATGGTCAATACGATATCGCTGCTGCGCGGACGGATGTTGTTGATTCCGAAATTCTTGGGCGTAGTGACGATGGGGTTGATGCGGCTGTGATGTGTGGCGGTGAAGAATGAGCTGTGGCTTCGGCTTACCAGTACAATGTAATCTTCGCACCCTGCTGGTCAGCTTCTGCAGACATGGTGGAGGCTGAGCTGGGTTGGGCTTCACAATTTGTTCGGTTACACAGTGTAGAAGTGTCGAGGTTCGGGGTCAAACGATCACAAAACAATCGGCCGAGATGGGTCGCGGGTTCTTTTAAAGCCGGGCGCGGTGAAGTCGACGGACATGTCAGCACGCCGACTCTACGACTGTGATGCCCGTAAGTCCCGTCATTGCCCGCATATTGCCCCCATTCAGTAATTAGGCACCTTTGAGAGGGCATGAAGCAGTTCGTACGAGCCAACCATAACAAAAGTTGGCTGACAAGCAAGATTCCACACGCCCAGCTGACAACAGCAGAGTTGTCACACTGACAACCTCTTGTAGCTTTAATATCATTTTCTCAACACTGCATACACTCTCCATAACAACCTCTGAATTGTGAATTCAATTGAAGAATTGCATCTACACAGTAGAGAACGAATTAATACTTGCATGAGGCGGCCGAGATGCGATCCCCAACCATCGAGACCCGCCAAGCCGCTAATCCCCTCTCGCTCCATCGTGAACCTCACAGCAACTGCGACTCCAACCCTCAACCTCATATCCAGCCATAGGCACCCCCCTCCTCTGCCTACACACCCACATTCTCTCGCCACAAAATCTAAAAAATGGCGGGCCATCACAATCCTCCAAGTACACCTTCTCATTGCTGGTCCAAAAGTCGCAATCGCAATCGCTAACATCATGGCAGCTGTCCGGTTGGACCCAGCGCTGGTCAAATGGAACAGTATGCCCCCACCTCTCCCTTCTCCTACACCTCTTCCCCACGGTCGGGATATGCGAACGAAGTATGATATGCTAGGCAGGAGTTGACAATGGGGACAGACATGACCGTCAACCGCCACAAGTTCTTCCGCTGGACACCACGAACCGCGTGGCTCACATTCGCATACGTTATTGCGGTTCCAGCTTCGCTCGGCGTGGTGGGATACATGGTCGAGGTGAGCCATTGTTGGGCTAGTGTGGTGAAGAGAGAAGAAGCTGACTCTGTGATAGGGCAAGTGGGAAATGCGCGGGAAGAGGAGGGGAGATCTGATCTCAGAATTCTAGATGGGCCGCGGGAAATGGAAAAGGAGAGGAAAATAAGTGAGGTAGCACGACAAGTGGGGGTGTATATATTAGGCTCGAATTGCTATCGGATTCAGGACATACTACTTTCCATGGTTGCATTCTGAGAGAACCTATGCTTAATGTGAACCATGATGGTAGCCCTGCATTGCTTGGGCTAGAAAGAGGCCGAAGAAACTTGAGATACTTTTGCCGATATTCTGGTACCAATCAAAAAAAAGAACAAAACCGAAACTCCGAATTAGAGGCTTCAAATTCAATGCTACCGGAATCTTACAGAATCCCCATGGAAGGAGGTAGTACATAATTAATTCCAGGGATTCAAAGGTCCGAAGATAAGAGCTGCACAATGCTTAGAGGCGGAGATGAAGAGTATTATTTTAGTGTACCTAACCACGAGCCATTAAAATAATGCATAGTCGAGCACTTTTACCTCTCATCTTCGATCCTCTCTCTTGTGTATGGGTAGCATTGGTATCTACGATAATGCGACTATCTGTCAAATACCAATCCGCCATGTCTGTGTTTCGACCCTCTAGTCATGCGTTATTTGATGAAGAGCCAGCAAACAAGACCCATGCCATCTCATACCCGTGGCGAACTACCATCGAAACCTAGAGTTTTGACTTGTTTCGTTTGATTTAGTGTAACATACTCTGCCATTGATTCAATGGAGCGTGTCCTATGGAAAATGCTCCTATCCTTCAGATTCAATGTTCTTGACCTTCACTTTCTTTCTCACCGCCCCGTCCTCAATACTCTCTGTCTCTATCTCTAGGGGCCGCCGTTCTTCAATCCCTGACTTCTGGGCCTTTGTTTTCTCGCTCCTCACCCCACTTGCAATACTTTCCGACTCTTCTGTATTCGTCTGCACCAATTCTGCCTTCTCATTCAACCACACCCTCAGCCAATGGATATGTTCTCCGTCTGGCGCCTGATCTAGTGGCAGTCGAACAGCTCTCTTCCAATAGCTTATTGATCTTCCGCCGATGCGACTCCTCGGGTCATTGAACACTTCTTGCAGAGCCAAAAAGAAAGCCTCCATCTCTCTGTCGAGACCAAAAACGCGAAGACAGCGGAGGATGCGAGTAATCCGAAGGTGGTTGTGATCAAATGGCATGCACCAATTTTGGGAGTTTGCAGCCCAGTTGGGACCACGAATGACGACGAAACTCGATAGAAGATCTGTGGAGGATTTCGATTCCGAGACGAGGGCCTTAGGAATTTCTGCAGTCTGATCGGACGTGGCCGTGTTGGAGTTTGAGGGCTCGATCGATTGATCCGCAAGTAAGATGCTGTTGGATGTCACTGGAACCTCTGACTGCGGCTCGATCCGTTGGGCTTGGGGCTCTTGGGCATTCGTGGAAGTCTGCGGGGCTTTAACTTCTATGTGATCATTGGCACTAGACTCAGGTTGATCCCCTTCAATGATCCCGCTCGCTTTCTCACTCTCCTGGTTCGCCTCTGCAGACTCTATGGCTTCTGCCATCTTCTTTGCTTTTTCGATTTCCCTGGCCTCTTCCTCACTCACTGCTGTGAAGCCATAAAATTTAAGCATCCGCACAAGGGACTTCTGTAGCATGTTTCTCAACTCTTGGCGTGCATGGAACGCCTCCATCGCAACCCGGTTGACGATAGGCGCGTTAAAGTTATACGGCGAGCTCTCAGGGAGCGGGAAGAGCATCTGAATATAATCATGGGAAGTTTCTAATCTACGGTCGCTCCATTCTAGGATGGTGTTTAGAGTGCGGCCATTAGCGTCTACTCCCTCGATGTAGGGATCGTAGAAGCGTATGATACGGGAATGATCAGGCTCAGACTTCGAGCTGTCACTGTCGTCGGTTCTAGCCCGGAAAAGTGAGAACGGATTGCCCGGTGCCATGTTATGGATAAGGTAAGGGCCGGATGTGCTATACAAGGACGCGGATGTGGAAAAGATTGTGTCCTCGTAACGGGAGGGAGTTGCCTTCGATTTTGGTTTGGCGGTAGTTGTGGAAGTAGAAATAGCTATGTCCTCGTAACGAGTGGATTTTGGTTTTGATTTTAGCTTGGTAGTGGTTGTGGGGTTAGAAAAGGTTGCGCCCTCGTCGCGAATTGATTTTGACGTTGATTTGGTTTTGGTGGTTGTATATGTGGTTGTGGTGGGGCGCTTCAAAATATTCTTCAGAATGAAAGATCGCAGTTTGTGCTTGCCCTTCTCTGGGCCAGGCTCCATGGTCAGTGGTTCCTCGGTGAGTGCAAAGGTGAGGGTGGCAGGGGCATTCACCTCACGGGTTCATATACAAGCCGCTGCGTGGTTTTCGGGGCTGTGAAGTTAAAGTTAGGCAACCACGAGGCTGATCCAGGCCCTGGAACACGAGCGAGGCATTACGCTCTTACCACTACAAACAAATACAACTCCCAGTTATTAGAGCAGTTTCAAGAGTTGTAACTCGAGATGACTCGGAGGGAAAGTGATTCGAGGTTGTGGAAATAGAAGTAATCTAAACCTATTACGGCTAGTGCATGTCCGTCACCGTACCAGCAATCGCTCACCCGGCCCAGATGCTCCAAGTCACTCACAGGCTTACTTGATGGGTCTGGGTAGAGTGGACTACATATCCGGGTATTTGTAGGAACCATGAGATGTCAGGCAGATTGAGATTGAGAAGAACTAATTCTCATTTCCCCCACCTGGCCTACCATGCATACCCACCAGCCCTCCCCTCTCCTGCTACCTAGATCGGAGTTGACAGGCCTCACCTGCACTTCAATTCTCTTTCTGGATTTCCTTGGGATGTATTCTTTCGCTACTGCCAACTCCAGCATATAAAGTGCGAGGTCCGGTACAATAGAGAAACGTGTGATAAGGTGCCCTCTACTCCTAGTTTGCCCCCACCAGGCACCCTCCATACGCACGTCGACGTCAATGGCGCGCGATTTCGTCAAAACAATTGCATATAATTCTTATCGCAAAGCATATTCTATTTGCACGGTCAAAAATGCGAGGTTAAAACCTGCCTATGGCACGCCTATGCAGTCACCTAAGTGCTCGCGCCTTGGTGTGGAGGTTTCGACGATGTAGTGATGTCATCGGGAAAGGCACTCTTGGATAGTGCGATCGTTCACCACTAGCAATACATGCCTTCACTCACCCTTATATCTAGACGATCTTTTCCATTTCAGCTTCCATTTTCATATTCTGCCATCATTGTCTTTAATTCAACTTCTTTGTACACTCCAGAGTGTAGCTCCCCATACATCTTCTAGACATAAATCTATCAATATGACCGACTTGGGTAGGATGATGCAGAGTCGCAGTTGACTCAAGGTCTAACTATATCTCTAGAGAAGGCACCCCACCAAATGCCTACGCCCGCAAATGACACCCTCTTCCAAGCTTTCGAATGGAACGTCCCAGCCGATAACAAGCACTGGCAACGTCTCATTGGCGCTATACCTAAATTGAAAGCCATTGGTATTGACACCATCTGGCTCCCTCCGGGCTGCAAAGCAGCGTCTCCCGAAGGTAACGGCTATGATATTTATGATCTGTATGATCTCGGCGAATTCGACCAGAAAGGCACCCGAGCCACTAAATGGGGGAACAAGGAAGAGTTGCTAGAGTTGTGCAAGTTGGCAAAGGAGAATGGAATAGGCGTGTACTGGGATGCGGTGCTCAATCACAAGGCCGGTGCAGACAAAACTGAGCGCTGCCGTGTGATTGAAGTTGATGAGAATGATCGTACAAAGGAGACATCCGAGCCATACGAAATCGAAGGATGGTTAGGTTTCGATTTCCCTGGTCGTGGAGATAAGTACTCATCCATGAAATACCACTGGGAGCACTTCAGCGGCACGGATTTCAACCAAGAAAATGAAAAGAAGGCTATCTACAAAATTGTGGGGGACAACAAAGGCTGGTCGCATTCCGTGGACTCGGAACAAGGAAACGCGGACTATATGATGTTCGCAGATCTGGATTACTCACACCCAGAGGTCCAGGATGATGTTAAGAACTGGGGAGTTTGGATAACCAAGGAACTTGGGTTGAAGGGATTTCGCCTCGATGCCGTCCAGCACTTTTCTGAGCGTTTCACCAACGAATGGGTAGATAACTTACGCGAGAAATGCGGAAAGGACATATTTATTGTTGGTGAATTTTGGGTAGGCGACCCCGAGACTATGTCCAAGTGGCTCGACGATATGGACCACAAATTCTCTCTCTACGATGCTCCTTTACTATACAATTTCAACAGGATATCGACCACTGAAAAGGGTGACCTCCGGGAGGTTTTTGACAACTCATTGGTGCAGAAGCAGCCTATAAATGCCGTCACCGTCGTGATGAACCACGACACGCAACCAGGTATATTTCTTCCTCCATTTCAATCGAAAACAAAAGCTAATGAATTCAGGTCAAACTGTTGCGACGCCTGTCGAAGGCTACTTCAAGCCCCTCGCATATGCTCTTATCCTTCTTCGGAAAGAGGGTTATCCATGCCCCTTCTACGGTGATCTGTACGGTATGAAGGGCGATAACCCTGAGCCACCGTCCTGTGGTGGAAAACTAGCGGACATCATCCTGGCACGGAAATCATATGCTTACGGAGACCAAGAGGACTACTGGGATGACCCGAACTGCATTGGTTTTGTGCGACGTGGAACGTGGGATAAACCGAACGGATTGGCATGCGTGATGAGCAATGCTGGACCCGGAGAGATCAGGATGGCAGTGGGAGATGTGCACAAAGGGGAGAAATGGACCGACCTGCTGGGATGGGAGAAAGGGGAGGTGGTAATTGATGATGAGGGCTTTGGACTGTTCAAAACGCCTGGTGTATCCATGGCGATTTGGGTCAACTCAGAGGCGGAGAGTAGAGACAAGTTTCCGACTAACTTTGACTCGAACATTTATGATGAGTAGGGACTGATTTTTGGGCTTTGGTGTATTGAACTGGAGGGGTTTAGATATATAACTATATATAGGAAGTAGCTGGTAGAGGTTGGACGAGTTCCCCTTAAGGTAGTGGGATTCTAGACTGGATCTCAAAATAGCAAGCGATCATCTTAATGCCAAAATGTGGAAGTGTGAAGTCGAGCGATTGAGTGTTGAAAAAGGTTGAAGATTGAAGGTTGAGTGATTAACGACCGCCATGTGCTTTGACTTCGGTTTTCATTGGCCGAACTTCGGAATCCCGGGAAAACCCGGCCGGCCGGAGATAGAATTTGGCGACCTTTTCAACACCACCATCGCTGACCCAACATCCCACAACAACACCTCTACACTCTCCACTCACTTTTTCTTTCTCCGTCTCCGTCTCCGTCTCCGTCTCCGCCTCTGCCTCTGCCTCCCGCTATCACCTTACACAGAAGCGTCATGGCACCTGCTACGTCAGCGAAAGGCCCTGCGGCACCCACAGGTGTGGATCTATATGCGCGATTCGCTTTTGCCGGCGCAGTCTGCTGCTCCATTACCCATGGCGCCCTCACTCCCGTTGATGTGTACGTCTTCCGCCATGTTTGGTTGCTCTGCGCATGACCAATGGCTTGTCGCTCCACTCCCCGGCGCGCGATAGCCATCTTGCCAAAAGTTGGAAGTGACGAAATTAAGCTAACATTCTGCAGCGTGAAGACAAGAATCCAGCTCGACCCCGTCACTTACAACCGCGGTCTCATCGGGGGCTTCAGGCAGATTATCGCAAAGGAGGGCGCTGGCGCCGTGTGGACCGGTTTCGGTCCCACCGCTGCGGGATACTTTCTCCAGGGATCTTTCAAGTTTGGAGGATATGAGTTCTTCAAGCAGCAGAGCATCAACCTTCTCGGCTACGAGACTGCCCAGCAGAACCGCACTGCTGTCTACCTCGCCTCCGCCGCCTGCGCCGAGTTCTTCGCCGACATTGCCCTCTGCCCTCTCGAGGCTACCCGTATCCGTCTCGTTTCTGAGCCCACTTTCGCAAACGGCTTGGTTGGTGGCTTCGGCAAGATTTTGAAGACCGAGGGTGTTGGTGCTTTCTACTCTGGATTCGGGCCCATCCTGTTCAAGCAGTATGTACAGCTAATATATGTGTTTAAGATCACAAGTGCTAATCAATTAATTACAGGGTGCCCTACACCATGGCCAAATTCGTCGTGTACGAAAAAGTCTCTGAGCTCATCTACCGCTCTGTCGACAAGAGCAAGGCCTCCAGTAACATGCAGACAACCATCAACCTTGGCTCAGGTCTCATCGCCGGTTTCGCCGCCGCCCTTGTTTCTCAGCCCGCCGACACCATGCTGTCCAAGATCAACAAGACTAAGGGTCTGCCCGGAGAGGGTACCACCAGCCGTCTGATCAAGATCGCAAAGGAACTCGGTCTCCGTGGCAGCTACGCTGGAATTGGCGCTCGTCTATTCATGGTGGGGACTTTGACTGCCGGTAAGCATCTACCCAGAATCTGTGTGCTCATGCCTTTACTTATTCAATCTCACAGGTCAATTTGCTATCTATGGTGACATCAAGAAAGCGCTCGGTGCTACTGGCGGTGTTGAGATCGCCGCATAAACTCGGCGGGTGAAGCAATGATACCAAGACAGCCATGAGGATTTAGGTCTGAAATACGACCTTGATAAACGAGAAAAGTCGGTTTGTCTTTGCATGCTTTTCTTGCATATGATTTGCGTGGTTCTATATCTTTCCGTCAGGTTAAGTTTGTATTTGCGTTTCCTTCTGCAACCGTAATCATAGAGTTTTCTATTTTGAGGTAGAGTGGCAGGACTTGTAACAGTACGACATTGAGAAATCCAGCTCCAATCTAGACGAAGTGTCTTGAGGTTTGCCCCTCTTCATGTAAGTTGTGAGGTGAAAGCTGATCTGACAAGATGTTGGCATCCTACCATAGGATCGCGATATCGCTTGTGGACCCCCACTAGTAGCGCCTTGGTTAGGAAAAATAAAGCAGTCCGGCGACCCGAAGGCTGAAAGCTTGTTCCTACCATTATCTCTGTGCTATCGAGATTGTGCATGGGCATGATGTCACTCCTACATTATTCTACCTAATACCAACCAGAGGCCCTCAGTGTTCGGATTCTGTGTAGTTGTCCTTATCGTTGAGACCCTCCTGGAATCACTTTCCTTGACCATATGAAAACTCTCCGCACACTCGCGAAACTGGTTTGCGGCTGCCGCGTTCGCCTCTTGCATCGGTATATGGACATCATTTCAGCTTTTTTTAAGATACTCTCGACAAGACTTCTACTCTCTGTTCGTCCACGTAGAAATTTGCGATCATTGCGGCTATAGCTGGGTCATTTCGCCCTTGGTGGATTACACCTTTTCTTTCTACCTGGTCTCCTGCATCGTGGCCTCGGGGCCTCGGAACTTTATTGCCTTTGTGTAACTGTCACAAGCAAGTTCGAACGAGATATCAGCCTGATGTGTACCAGCCGCGAACCCAGTCCCCAGCATTTTATACTGCTTCGAAAGCTAGATCTGGTTCTATGTCCGCTATATCACAGCTCTATGCAAGTAGGTCGTGTGCTAATTCGAACCTAATTGACTCGACGGTTGAATTTCTCGTCATAAGCCTATGATCAGGTCTTCAACTTCAGCTTCACTAGGCCGTGGAACTGACCTCAGTGTTCATTATTGGCTCTACACAGAAGATGTGTGTGTAGATGCTCTCCGGGGTCTCTAGGGTTTATAAGCTGTTGTATGCTAGGTTTTATGACCGGGTCCTCCTTGCCACACTTTCTGGTTATATTTCTCAAATATTGAATCGCGACTAGTAAGTTGAACCTGTACACGTTATGCCATATCAAAGTCTTGCAACGTTTTCTACCAATATTTCTGTGTTTGAAAGCAGAGTAACGTAGTGTGTAATATGGAGCTTCGATATGTGACCGTATCCCCAGGTCACGAAAAAAAAATTACAGCGTGAAGAAAAGCAGAATATGAGGCTGTGACACAAAATATGGATACTAATACTTATAGCAAATGCAGAACTCTAGGCCGCACGGATTCGCAAGGTGTTGTCCATGCCCATGTAACCTTTCTCTTCAGATGTGCGTAGACTTCTGAAAACACCCGATAAGTGGTCGAAGTAGCTCATTGATTTTATTGAACCCCGCAGACCTGGTAATTGGCCCGACGATACTTGATTGCCGCTACGCTGTCCGCGTTCTTCACTGAGGGAGTCGAATGTCTGGTTGATATATATTATAATACCCTTGGGGTCTGAACGCTTCTCGCTTAGTGAGTTTAGTGGATGAATGAATTGACGAATGAGGCAAAGCTATCCCGCAGATCAACCTATCAACCGCCTTCTGCACTACGATAGCGTAAAGTGTACGCACGACGTGCACGAGGGTCCTCACCACGATGCAGTCGGCGCACTTCATGTCGGCAGTCCATGCACTTGTCGCGATCGAGTTACGGCATCAGCCCATGGCTGTACTGTCATGGCACCTTCACAGCTGCGTGTGACCTGCCTTCAAGGTTGGAGGCGTCGATCTGGGTCGGACAACCTACCAGGATCCGGCCTAGACATCTCCGTGTCTGCCCACTTATTTTCTGCACTCTTCACTCCCCAAATCTCCTCTCCTGGGTATCGCGTGTGCTCCCCAGCTGGTGTTGCAGCCTCTTTTCTTTCTCGCCACTCTTCCCTTCTTACATGTCTCTGATCCAGCACGTTCATCCTCTCGAAGGCACAGATAGGAATGAGGCTCTCGTGGATCTGTTTGCCCCGCTAGAGCGCCAGGGCTCCAATGACCGCGCCTCGGACCGCCGACTTTCTTTTGACAGTCAGTTTCATGGCAGCCAGAAGTCAGTGCGAAGGGTCATCAGCTATGACGCGTTACGGCTACCGGAGGAAACTGTGGTTGAAGAGGGAGGGCTCACTCCGTACAGAGTATCAACTTCCAAACGCATCGGTAAGCTTGCCACATTAAAGCAATATCAAAATCTTCCCACAGCACAGGATTAACACATCGCTACAGCGCAGATCATTGTCACCATCCTTGCGTGCTGGTTTGCCAGCGGCATCGTCTTCGGTTTCGCCGCCCTTAAGCCCGTCCTGATCAAGGAGGGCGTCTTCAGAGAACTATGCAAACCAGAAGAGCTCGACGAGAATGTAGAAGTATGCTTCGATCAGGACCTTCGACTTAATTTCTTTTTCTCCTTGGCTTCGACAACAGCAAATGTCTCCGCACTCCCAATTGGCACTATGCTTGACCGCTATGGGCCCAAAGTTTGTTATCTCTTCGGCTGTCTTTGCCTTGCCACGGGCAGTGTATTGATGAGCCTAGCCTTCCAAATTGCCGAGTTTGATGGTTATACTATCGGCCATTTCTTTCTTGCTCTGGGAGGAACTTCAATTTTCTTGCCTTCTTTCCAGATTGCGAATGCTTTCCCAAAATATTCTGGTTCGATTGTGGCGTTGGTCACAGGCGCATTCGACGCATCTGCAGCTGTTTTTCTCTTCTATCGACTTGCCTACGAATCCAGCGCGGGGCGTTTCTCCCCTCAGACCTTCTTCCTTGCCTACCTTGCGATTCCTATAGCTATCACCATCGCACAATTCACAATCCTTCCAAGCGAGAGCTACAAAACTCCTCCACAGCTCGAGATGAAAATCCAGCGTGCTGAAGACCCCATGCGAGACGTGCACAGTTCGGACGACGAACTCCCCGATGAGGAGATCTGGAGGCGTAGGAAGCAGAGAAGCGCTAGGAGGAGAAGAAGGCTGAATAAATTAGATAAGCTTTATGGAGACCCTGAGACGAGAAAGAAGAGAGAAGAAGAGGAAGAGCACAGAAAAGAGGCTTCAGGGGTGTGGGGTGCACTGCATAATAAGAGTGCGAGGGAACAGATGACGAGTCCATGGTTCGTTCTCATCACACTACTTACGGTTCTGCAGATGGTTCGGTAAGTCGGATATGTTTCCATTCTATCCTAGACTGAGACTCTAAGACTTTTGCGTACAACATGCGTGTACACAACGAGGTAGATTGTAAATGTCGCCTGAGGTCGGCTCTGTCTTTCAGGTTAACCGACGGTATATGCAAGATCGTGTATAGGTATTTGGATTTATTCTGAATTCCTTCATCAAATTTCTAGGGACATATCAGGAGGAGCCTAGGACTCCAATGGAACTCGTACCTGTAGCCAAGCCTATGAAAACCCAAAGCTGACCATTACCGGTAATAGAATGAACTACTTTATCGCGACAATACGCGAACAGTACAACTACATGCTCGACTCGACCACGCTCGCTATCCGCATAAATTCCTTCTTCGACATCGCGCTCCCTTTGGGCGGTGTCCTCAGCACGCCGTTCCTCGGTGTGATGCTTGATAACATTAGTACGCCTGGGGTTCTCTCAATACTCGTTGTGATAATAACCGTTATTGGCATCGTTGGTTCCCTTCCCTTCCTATGGGCTGGCTATATCAACGTCATCCTATTTGTCTTCTTGCGCCCACTGTACTACTCTGCTATGTCTGATTATGCCGCGAAAGTATTTGGCTTCGCTACTTTTGGCAGAGTCTATGGGACTATCATCTGCTTTTCGGGGGTGGTCAATCTTTCCCAGACAGGTATTGATGCTCTTACAAAGGGCGCATTTCACGGAAACCCAATCCCTGTGAATGCATTCTTAGCTGGGGCGGCTTTCATCATCGGAGTCAGTCTCGTCACGTATGTGAGTGTACAGGTTAGGAGTTGGCGGGGGAAAATGGACGAAGAGGAATATGCTCCCAGCTGCACGGGCACCGAGGTCGATAGCGTGCTAGACAGCTTGCTAGAAGAGGATGAAGATAGAGGCTACGGCAGTTTTCCAAGGTCGAACGCAAATCGGGTGCCGTGGGATGGGTAAGATTGGTGGGAGGTACCCACTGGCATCGATGTCGACTTCAAATATTACAGGTTGTCTTTCTATCGACACGGGATTCGTCCAACCCACATAAAATGTGGAGGATAATCTCCCATTGGTTTACAAAGACGAGTCATCTCTCTTAACAACGGATTTTTTCTTCCTGTTGGCGGTCAAAAATCGGCGACGAGTTTGGCAATGGGGGGTTCCTGGGTCTTTCTCTTGTTTAGGTTATTCCCCATCTAAAGGATTGAAAACTTCGAAAAGCAGGCGTGGGTATATATAACAAGGATTGTTCTGCGTTTTCCAAATTTACATTTAAATTTTTCACTATTTCAAAATTCAGTCCCTATTAGCTTAGCTCTACAAGTGCTGTTGTTCTATTTGGTGACATTTCCGAGCAAGCTAGTCTTTGAGCGTTCAGAAGCGTGAGTGCGTTAAACCCCCTCGTTGCTCTATGTTGATGGTGAATTCATATATTCTACGAGTCTTTTTTATTTATTTATTTTTTCAAGATTCTTACCGCATATATCTGCGGTTGTCATGTCGTGCCCTTAGTGTCTATCCCTTTTGAATATGATTCAGGTCTTCCTAAAAAAGGTGTCTCCAGGGCCGTGTTGAAATTTGAGTGGTAGGATATGTTTTATTCAGGTAAATATTCCCAAGGCTAAACCTGCCTGCGATTTTACTAGGTACCATGGCAAATTCGCCAGAGATAGACTAAAGTTGGTAAGGCCGGTCCGATTCCCGATCTGAATCACCATTCCACCTTCTTTCCTTCACATGCGTGATAGACAGTAGAACGTACCTACTAGCGTATACTTCAACTCCATTCCAAGATTTCGATAAAACCCTATACACCCGATTTCAACCACACTTCTATACATACAAGGCCACACTCTTGATCCCCGTCGACACCCCCCTAGAAATTCGTTCCATGTCCAGCTCACATCTGCTCCTTGACCACCTCGGAAACACCAGCGTCATCATCGGAGCTTCCCTTGATCTTGATTCCTTCTTCGTGAGTGGTGGCCATTTGTTGTCCCTCTGTGGGATCCACGCCTGAGACGGTAATCTTGGGGCCTGTGAACCATTTCCGTGCGTCGATGAGATCTAGGCTGTGTAAGCTTGTGGCACGATAAGGATAGGATTTACAAGGGGGGAAAGGCTGGGTAGTGGTAGCACGCAACTAGAGGAGATTTACATACAGTAAAGTAGGGACCCGCCCCATACCGTAACGCTGATTACGACGGTATAATTCATGGTTTGGGGTGTAGGATTGGGACCTCCGCTTGGCATCATGGCTACGAGGATGCCAAAGATGAGGAAGATGATGGCTAACCACCCTGTTCATGAATTAGCTCCCTTCTTTGGTGGGACGGAGAGCGTATATATACCGATTGGTTTGCTAAACCTCCCAGTGTATACTGGTCCAGGCACGAACTTGTTCCCTCCCCAGACGAGACGGCAGAAAATGGGTGTGCCCCAGGCCAGATTATTACCGGCCACTCCAAGGGAGAAGAGGGCCGTAGCGGCCGCGGGCGCAATCAGACAGAGAAGTCCGAGGATGAGGGCGATGAGGACGCAGCCTAGGCCTAATTAGTATCAAATAGAAGTGGGCGTTGGAACGAGGGGAAAGACGGACCCCAGACGGCCCGGACGGGGATAAGGAGTTTCTTGTGGATGTGATTAAAAAAACTCGAGAATGGGAGAGCGCCATCGCGGGAGAATGCCTATGGGAATCAGTAACACATTCAAATGGTATATGTAGAAATTCAAGATTGTGACAACAGGAACACGTACCCAACTTTGCCGACTAACAGCAACAAGGATCGATAGCCCCATGAAGAACTGCACAATGAATAGCAAACTCATTAATACCAGCGCGCCTTTCTTCCCCACGGCATCGAAGTAGATCTGCGCCATGGGCTGTCCGTATACAGTCCCCAACACAGACTCCACATCTGGGTTCATGCAACTGGCAATCACGATGCAGATAATGAACCCAAAGAACCAACAGCTGCCTATGCTCATCAGGATCCCATAAGGCACTGCTTTTGTAGCATTTGTAGCTTCTTCGCTCATGTGAACACAGGAATCGAAGCCACCGATTGTCCAAATTGGGGACAGCCAAGAAAAGAACCATGCGAACCCTGCCGGCCATGTCGTCAAGTTCCCACTTGTGGCAAAGATGAATTTCGCGTCGTTGCGTTGGCTGGACCGGCCTATGGGAAGCGCAATGATGGTAGTGGCTATGAGGAGGAAATTTGCCACAACAAAGGCGGTTTGCATCTTGCCCATGGCCTTGGAAATAGTCGAAGCAAGAACGCCATGGCATAGGACACAACACATGAAGACGACGTAAACAATGCCGTTTCCAGGTTCCCATTCGCCGTCGCGGGCGATGACGATGACGGATACAAACATAAGCGCGAAGCCGTAGTCGATGGAGCAGAGGCCGCTAACGAGACCTGATAGAATTAAGTTGAATATTAAATTTTTCAAGGGAAATTCAGCAAAGGTAGCATACCGAGAGTGTTGCTGTACCCTACGAGAAAGGACAAAGCATTCCTCGTTTTGGGTGAGGCAAAATAATGTGTCCACCAGTACAACCCTCCACTAGTAGGCATAGCACTCCCAAGATCTGCCATAGCAAGGCCGACTACGAAGATGAAGCCTGAAGCGACGAACCAACCCCTGACAGCACTGTCAGTATCAGATACGCCAAATATTTCCTGATTTGAAGGAAATAACCAGGGTGCCAGGGTCGGGCAGATGAAATCGTATAATTATGCACTACGAGCATGATGTATACAGCTAAAAATCTGCAGAGACACACGCTTGATATTTTCTTCTAACGTGATACACGTATTAGATCAATTGGGGGGAAGGGGCTACTAACCATACGAGTCCGCTTGGGCCAGCTGGCAATGAGTATGAGAGAGTCGAAGCTATGGAAGGGAGCAGGCCCATGATAGAGAACGCGATGCCTGTGTTTGGTAAGAGGCGCTTCAGGACAATATGGATACTAATAAGTCGCACCAAAAATCTCGAAGAGGGTAAAGTTGCGTCGTAATTCTTGCTTGTACCCAAGCTTTGCTATCAAACCGTCAGTCCACATCTCAAGGGCAGATTTGATGGAAGCTTACCTAGAACCGCTGCATCGGCTTCGCTTGCGAGGCCCTCTGCAACTCCAACGAGAGAGCCTTGCCTCTCAGGGTCATGTTTCGTTTCCATTTCAATGGAGCACGATTCAACTTGTCTACAAACAAACAAAAGAAGAGACAGCAAGGCCAAGAACCTTTCAATCTACCAGCACACTCGAAATCCCCAGGCCGTAGCACGGCACACTAGAGCCCTTAAGTAATCTTTGCTCACCCTGCAGGGCAATCGCCCCTGTCGTACAATCCATGTATGCCGCATCTTGGACGCGCACAAGTTCTTATCACTGGCGGCATCTCCGCAGTTGCAGAACTGACCACCACAACGCGGTCCCAGGATCAACGATAAGAACGCTCCCGATCCGAATGCACGTAACCGGTCTCGGTAAAGGATTGCTGAAGATTATCAAGGATGGGCTCAAGTTCCGCATGGACGACCCTGGATTGGGTCAAGGTTGGGACTGCGGTCTGGACTGCAACGGAAGTGTTCCGATACGGTTGATAAGTTCACAGTGATGCAAGGCGTTCTCTTAGACATGGTGATGTTTGAGAAGCTTACGTAGATATGATATGGACGCATTGTTCATAAAATTAAGAGTTGTCTGGTGATACTGTGCGGGTGATGGGGTGAGATCTTGCTAGGCATGGATGCTTGTAACGAGGCTTACTTCCGCTCTGTTCATATGTGGCTGCTTGGCAATGCTTGATGCGGGGTATGAGAGTGAACGTCCACTGAACACCAGGGCTATCCCACGGATATTAAGATTGCCTCAGCACCAATACCAGAGGATTGAAGGGCCCTCTTCATTGCTCGTGACCAGAAATGTGTGTGTTTGTGCAAATGGGCAGTTCTGACTTGAAGATGCCGCGATCAAAACCTATTCAGGACGAATTTGGCAGTAAATTTTGGTAGGTGTAATCACGTATACGACTCGCAAATGAAAAGTTAAAAGACAGGCTTAGCTGTAAGAAACATTCACGGCTCCTTCTTAATTGGGCCTAGTCCACTTCCATGACATTGTATACTTGACCAATTTAGGTCTAGTACCGACTGAAATCTAACGATGATTGCAGGACCTAGCCAGCAAATCGGGTATTCGACCAAATTAACAATTGCACAAGATTTTGTAACTTGTATCGGCCAAGATTATCATTAACCAGTGAACATACAAACAAGTTCCGACGGTATGTATAAATGGACATTATGGTGACACCTCTCTTGCAGGATGTGCCTTCAAAGTGCTACCTTTCCAAATAATCAACATTTTATCTCATCATATCCAATGCGCCTAGAATGCACTTTTTTTTAAACTGTCCCCCTTTGATTGCCTCAAAACTTAACACTTCTCTTCCACCACTTTCTCCCCCCTGTTCCCCCTGCTCGCTGCCATTTCCACATGTTCACCCCCCTCACTCAAGCCTCTCTCCTCTCGCTCCCTGGCTTCCCGCTCTTCCCTCTTCTTCTGCATCAGGTACTGGCAAAACTTGCTCTTCATCCTCATCTGATCACCCCATCTGATGAATACAAATGGAATCACACACAACCCAACACTCAAGAACCCGAGCAAGCTGGAGGCCCATGGCACTCCTAACGCTCTGTAAAGAGGCTTAGCCGCGAATGGTAGCACGGCACCAAAGGAAGACCGCGAAAACGACGCCGCTGCCATGGCTGATGCAGCAAAGATCTCGTATGCGTCGACGAGGTAGTTCAGCAGCGCCATAAACAGGCATAGATACCCGATGCCGAATGGGACCCCGCTGAGAACAGGAACAATCCAGTGGACGTCGCGTTTGGAGGTCCAGCCTAGCCAAAACATGCAAATCACGAAAAAGGGCCCAGCTATGCATGCTAGTGGTAACCGTCGCATTTCTTCGTTGGCAGCCCAGGGTTTGTTAAGACGTTGGGCGCGGAATAGAATCGCATCCCAGAGCATGTAGATTCCGGCAGCTATGAGGGCGCCTACCCCGAAGGGAAGGAAACACAAACCTGTCTCGCCGGCGTTGAATGCGTAGATACCATTGAATATTAGTGGGTAGGATTGGAGAGAGATGTAAAAAATGGCATCTGATTTGATCCAGGTCAGTACCTATCTGTGCCGAAATCTGATGGACAGGACTTACAAGCATAGCTCAGGTACAAACACGTGAACAGGACCAAGGGCTCGAAACACATCATTCTCAGCGGCCTGGTCAGCACAACAGTAACAATATGGTTGAAGTCTGTCCTCTCGAGTTCAATTGGAGCGATGATGGACTCATCCCCCGTCTCTTTCCTTAGCCGCCGAGCGCGATGCTTAAGAATGACTGGGGCATATGTCTCGGGAAAGAATACAAACAACGGCCATGATGCCCCCGCGAGAATGACTGCGACCCAAAAGGACCAGTTCCATGAGACAACGGAAATAAATCCGGACACGAGAGGCCCAAGAATAGGTCCGAAGGTAGTCGCTGCCTGTCCGACGTTGGTATGGTGCGCATTGCTCTTTTAGGGGGCATACATACCATAAATATCGCCATACTTCTCCCTCTTGATCTTGGGTCATGATAAACATCAGCACAGATGCCGCCCACAACACTAATGGCCGCAGATCCACCTATCCCCACGAACAGTCGGAATATAACCAAGGCAGCAAAATTCGGTGACACGGCCGAGCATATTGAGAATACAGTGAAGACGGCAAACGCAGTGATCATGGTCCATTTCCGCCCGTACGATTCGCTGATGGGCGACCAGATTATGGGACCGAGACAGTACCCGACGAGGTAGATGGAGGTGGGGAGTACGAGCTGCACTTCGTTTGTGTTGTTGAAGTGTGCGGAGATGGGAGCTATGGCGCCAGCGGCAAGAGAGGAGTTCATTGTTGAATTCATGACTGTGTAGACCTTAGTATGTGAAGCTTTGAACGCTTTCTTGGAACACTGACCACTCATGATGGCCACAAAGATGGCGAATATCTTCTTTGGCTGGTTTCTCTCTGTCAACAACTCAATTCCAACATGCCGTTCCAATTCCTCCAAAGGGAGATACATACCTGACTCCAATTGTTTGGACTCTCTGGGTCCCCATTCTCAAACCGAATAATTTTTCTCACGGGCTGGGCTGCATTTGCCTCTTCGTCGTTCGAACACGACGCCGACCGCGGCGAATCCTCACCCTCGTCATCTTTGTCCAATTCTAGCTGGGCATCGACGTCTTTTTCGTCTCCGCGTAGCTGTGCAGAACGAGAGCCTTCCTCTCCGGCTACTACCCAGCATTAGCATCGATCAATCGTACGGGCACACCAGAGGGAAGCTGAGGGCAGTTTTACAATGACTCCGACTCCGACTCCGACATGGCTCACGCGGGGTCAGTGCTCTTGGAAGACCATCGGCGAGTCTCTGCTGCTCGCGTGAGTACGTTTTCTCCAAGTCACTCATGGTCAGGTTGGTTTAGGCGTAGCAACAAAAAGTAAAACGAATGTTGAAGGGACGGCTTCAGGCTTCAGAAGACACAAGAGCCGCCCGCGATGTCCACCTCACCGCCCGAGGTGCACCAGCGTAAACGCCTGGCCATGATTGCGTGCAGCGGCTCAGTCTTTCTCCGTCTGGCGGGGGAACGGTGATGAGGAGTGAGGTATTCGGTTAGGACGGCAATGCAAGGGTCCACTTGCCGACCCGATGGTCGGACGGATAAAGGCTCCCTGTGAGTGGCTGGTGGCTTCAAAGGGAAGGTGCCCGACGGAAAGCATGCCCAATTCCGGGGCTGCCTACAGGGCTTATTTCCGGGCGAGGCTTGCATGCCATTTGCACTGTGGGATGCGGGCTTGGTTGCAAAGCTAATAAGCAGTGAAGTGCACCTCTGTTCGCTGGGCTCTGCTCGCATGTTGCTATCAAAACGACGCTGAACCATTGCCCGAGTATCATTCTTGCTGTGTAGACGCCACGGCGGACGAGTTGGGAGAGGCCCAAGTGATTGAAGGATGTCTTCGCCGCTGCTGGAAAAGACTGGATAGTGTAAAATGGTTAGCCTGAACTGGTGGCCCGTGTCCAAGCTCTTCACAAAGATGCTTGCAAGGAATCCTCAAGCAAGTTCTTGTGAGAGAATTTCCTTCTTACACACACAGAGAGAGAAACAGAGAAACAGAGACGCACAGTCTAATCCCTATGTAGAGTCTCTCTCTGAGGGCCACACCCAACACACTTCTCAGCAGACTCCCTTCCCAAACACTAGATCCCATCATTCTCAGTTCCCCTACTCTCTTTCCCCTAACGTCGAATCCCTAATCCCTGACACCTAATCCGCAATCTCCCCACCAGTTCCCTCACGTCTCCAAATTAATACTCCGTCCAAACCGCCCATACAGCGCCTTCTTCAGTTCGCCCATCTTGTCCTGGATCTCTGCGAGCCGCAATTTGAGCGCCTCCACCTCGGTGTCAATGTACTCTGTAGATGCAGAGAGCAGTGAGAGAACCTCAGGCTGGGGGAGAGAGACAAAACAGTCGCCAATTTGGTAGCTGTGTGGTGTTAGAGACGGATCGAGAGGGGTAAGATGATGAGGAAACGTGGAGTGGAAAATGGGGGAGGGAATGGATGGAGATGAGCAATCGGGGAACAACAGATAGAGAAGGTGTTCGTCTAGACACTTGGAAAATACTGGCATGCGGGGTGTGTATGTGTGTATACGTGCGTGTCTGGATATGTGGAGAGTGTGCATATGGGATGCAACCCCAGGATGATTTTAAAAGAAAAATCTTGAAAAAACGAGAAAATGCAACCTATAAGGAAAACGGTATACTCACGGCACCTTCTCCTCCTCATCTACCAGCTCCAACTCATTCGAAATCTCCTCTAGGTCCTCCTTCTCCTTCTACGCAACGATCCACAAAGTATTAGCCTACGGACCACGAACCAACCCTCCAACGAGGCACATAAGATATATAAATATATATATATATATATCCACTCACAAGCTTCGCCCTCAACTCTTGCTCAAGCACAATCTCCTTCTGGTGCAGCGTACTGAACTGATTGATTTTTTGCTGGTCCTCGCGTCGGACTTGGATGTCCTCCCCCGCCCCAGGGATCGCGGCTTCGTCTTCTTTTGAGAGCTGCGCAATCCATCAGATCGTCCATAGTAGAGGGGCAATCATGCATATTGTCGTAATAAAAATATCGAGGAGTTGAATATGTGATTTTGTGAGAGGATAGACTTACCATGCGTCGTTGCATCATTTTCGTATGTGTTGTGCTGGAAGAAGGCTTGGCGATGGGATGTGAGGTGAGGTTTTGGAAATAGTCGTGCCAAGACTTGGAGGAAATGCTTGCAAAGTGCACATTTGTGATCACCACCGTGATGGAATGGAATACATCTCTTTACTTTGTGTAATTACATCCACGGATTTGTGGGAGCTGGAAAATCGAGAGGATTCCAAATCTAAAGCTGACATGTCCAAATTCATCATCAAAGATTCAATACATACAGCACCCTCCCCTCCTTCAATGCCCCTGGCCGAACCTCTCGAGCACCATACACAAACCCACCTGGTATCATCCAAAACCGTTAACACAACGCCAAAGCACTCATCCTGGTATGCCGGAGCCTTCCCATGAGAGAACTTTCGAACCCACCAACGCCTCGTAAACAAATCCAAAACCGTTACCGTATTACCCATACTCAAACTCGAAAATGATAACACATCATGACGTATCCATAGCATCTCCATCAGCCTCTTTCCCCTTGTTCAATCCCTGTACAATTCCCTCCAGCCCTCTCACTTCCTCACTTCTAACTCTATGACCTTCCACAGCTCCATCCACGCCATCGCTAGTGTTAATACCCCTCCGCTCCAACACTCTCCTGCTCTGGCTCTCAATGTAGATTTTACGCTCCCTCGCCAGCTCCTCCTTCTCGCCTTCATTGCGCATAGGGAGGGGCTTGGCTGCCAAATGCGGTTTCAGGGCTGCGAGCAGTTGCCGTAGATGCGGGAGTTCCGAGGTCGTGAATGTAGTATGTGTTGTTAAGGGTATGCGTGCGCTCTTGTCTGGTGCTGAATTTGAGGGTGGAGGTAATGCCTGAACACCAAGAGCTTGCGCTGCAGAAGTGTGTGTTAGGAATGCGAATGGTGCATCGCTACTCGTTCCGTCCGCCTTAGTTGGTGATGTCGAATCCATGGTCTCGCGCTTCGTAGAATCAGAAGGTTGTACTAGAGCACGTAGTCTCTGTATCTGTGCATCATTCCGCGTCTTCTCCGCCAGAAGCGCAGCGTGCAACTTCTGCGTCTCCTGGAGTTTCCGACGAAGCGCGTGAAGCGTCTCTCTAGTAATATTTAAGCCCGGCTCGGGACTCTGAAGGTTCTGTTTCCCATCAGCACAGCCCTCTCTCACTCCAATACCCATTCATTGCTTCCCAAAACTTACCTCATAATGGCCCAACCTAATCCACTCGGCCACATCCTGATCTTTACTCAAACACAAAATATTCCTCAGTGTATAAATCTCTAATTTGTCGAAATTCTTATCCACCGCATTCTCCATCAGCGTCTCGAGTTTGAGTATACCCTCTTCAATCTCCAGTTTTGCGTCCGGGAACAGCACATTCCCATCCTCATCGTTCTCTGCCACGCGGTTTTCGGCGGCGGCGCGCGCTGCGAAGCCTAGGTCGGCGGGATCTGCAGAGGATAATCCAATCTCAAAAGTCTCGGTGCAGCTATATAGAGACTCGTTCACGGCGTTTATAATCTCGTCGATGAGTGACTGCAGGCCGGTTAGTTGCGGGGTGGAATGAACGCGGGGTAGGAAATGCAACGGACAATGGGAGGCCAGGTAAAGTGCTCGGTGAGTATCATATTCTCCTGTTGCTTTGAGGTCGCCATCTTGTTCGGCAACTTGTCGCCTTGCGCGCAGTTGTGATCAGTCGAAGGTGTGTTGCGACGCGACTGTTTACTTGCGCTGTCGCTACCATTTCCCTTTTCGGCCGGCTTTGACATGGATCACCAGCATTCTCATAGGGCTGAGAAGTAGGGCAAGCAGGTCAATTGTGTGAGATTATGCCAACAAACATGTACGCCTTTCCATGGCGATGCGGCAATTTACCGTGCTGACCTAAAATAAATCGTCCATGCACCATGTCTGAAGTGGTAAAAATCCGAACGTGTATCATCATTCAACAAACACAACAAGACGAAACATGTGCAAAGCAGAGTCACCAACAAAGAGAACTACAACCGTGATGTGTATCAGAAGGCGGACATGTCCCCTTCATTATGAACCACCCAACGTGGAAGCGTTGCTCTACTCCATGCCGTCCCTCTAGCTAGTAACCACCCACTCAGATTTCTTCCATAGAAGAGCATATTTAGAATACATGGCGTTCATGCCCAAATTGTACAACATAACCCATCTGCTCTCACATTGGGCTCAATACTCCACTATCGAAGATTTCGAGCCATGATTTCGGGGGGACGAATCTACTCCAAACGGGTGATGTCCATCGAACGATCTCTCTGTACTTCTTCTCATGCAACTGGATGCAAACGCTATTGAGCATTGTTATGAACACCAGAAAAGGGCTCATTATCCACTAACTGAGCAGCGCTCGAAGGAAGAAGGGGCAGCTCTAAACCAAGATAACAGAGTACTCTTTAACGCCAATAAATCCTCCGAGGCCAATACCCCTTAGAGTCCTCCATGCATCAGCAACCATCGTAAATGCAGAAGATGTGAAGAAGCAGAACATTAAGCCAACCCCGGCGCCACGCACGCGAAGATGCGTGACGACTTTTATGATCGCCATGGTAGAATCCAGAATAATGATCTCGATCTAATAGGCCCTGGACTCTCTGTACCGGCGATCCTCTTCCTGTCGTCGAGTCTTCCTCTCTCTCTCCAGTCGGATTTTGTGAGCTTCGGTGCCATCGTCCATGAGTGACTCTTTGAACCAGGGATGTTGGAGAGCTTCCTTGGCCGTAATGCGTTTCTTGGGGTCATAGACGAAAATCTTCTTGAGCAAGTCGAGGAACTGGCGGTTAAAGGCAGTATGAGGAGGTATCGTTTCCTAGGGAAGCCATTAGCATCTGTTTCGGGAGAGGGTTCAGGCTATTAAATTCGACGTACCGGAAGCTTCTTCATCTGTTTGACATATTTCCTTGACCCTTTCTGCGTTTCTGTGTTTGGATAGTCTAGTTTGGAATTTTTGAAGTATCGAGATGCACTGCTTGGCTTTAGTCTTGCACGACATGAACAGAGGAACAAGTACTTACGATGAGGCCGAATTGCGAGAAGAACCTCTTTCGTTCTTGTGAACCTGCCTAATGATCTCCCGATCTAACTTGCCACCACACACGGCTTCCATCATGGCCAGATGTTCCAAGTTGTCATGTGTTTGGAACAAGGCGTCACCAGTAAAGAACTCGACAAGAATGCATCCGATGCTCCATATGTCACAAGGGAAACTCCATCCTAGGTTGAGTATGATCTCTGGTGCGCGGTAGTGACGGGTTGATACTACAGATGAATGGTACTCATCGTTGAATGTGGCTGAGCCAAAATCAATAAGTCGAATCTCTGGGTCGAGGAGGACCTTCCGGTGCCGTGCCGTGCGGCTGTTTGCCGTTGACGAAGAGGGCACGGTTCGGTTGTATGTGAATGTCTGATAGTTGTTATTGACGAGTAGGATATTCTCCGGCTTCAAATCGGTATGGATAAGGTTAAGGTCATGGAGGAATGCCACACTGGTGAACAGTTGTTTTGCGAACTTTTGAATGTGCGAGCTCGGGAATGGGACGAAGCCATTCGACTTGAGGAAGTCGAATACGCTCTGACCATACAGATCAGTAACAATGCAAATATGGTTCCTGAAATCGAAGCAGTCCCGTAGGTGTATGCAGCGGTTGATGTTGTGCTTGTCGTTCGATGCCAGTGTGGACAGGACCCTTAGTTCGATACGAGAAGCATCACGGTACTTGGGGACCGATCGGATGACCTTGATGGCGCACTTGGTTTGCTTCCTTTTGTCCCAGGCCTCGACGACCTTGCCGAAGGTTCCTTGTCCGAGGAGTTTCAGGATTTGATCTGTGACACCTGTTAGAACGGACAACGGTAACAGGGTGTCTGGGGTACTTACATCGCTCCGTAAGGTCTGCCTCAGGAACTACAATGTAGTGGCCATCTTCATCGTCGACCTTTTGGTCTTTCATGTAGGATTTCTGCTTGACAATTAGGTGCTGAAAGTCGAGGATTGACTGTGGGGTGAATCTTACATCGGGAACAACCTGCACGTAGACATCCTTGGCTTTGATGACAGGATTGGGCGGCGGCTGGTAGAGGCTGAAGGGATTGTCGTCGTGGTCAAGTTCTCTGCGCTTTGCCTCTTTAGCCTCGTCCTGTGCTGCTGCCCTTGTGCGCTTTCGCTTTTGGCCAACCATGCCGTTTTCCAGAGGGGAGATGTGTTGTCCAACGCTTGCTTGAGAGCCAAGCGATGTTGCGGTCGTTGTATTGAGGGCGGATGTGGTTCTGTCGGTCGAGGTGGACTGATTGGGCGAGTCATAATACGGTGTCTGGGTGGTAGAGTATGAGGTGTGTTGATTGTAAACAGGGTCGTAGGCCGTCGAAGCGGTCGTCTTGCGCTTCTTGTCTGTGTGTCTGACGGCGCCATTAGGTGCGTTTTTGATGGGCTGTGTGGATCGTGGTGGTGGTCGGGCAGTGGGAGCCTGCTCTTCCTCGTCATCGTCATCAATGACGATGATCTCTTTTGGGATGCCTCGGGAATAAAAGGCGTTCCAATCCACGGGTTTTTTCTGGGTAGAGGTGGATGACTCCATGCTTCGACTCGTTGCCGGGGCTGGCGCGGGCGGTGGGAGTTGGGGAGCCTGTCGGTGGCCCGTCGCGGTTCGTCGCAGGTCTGAATTTGACGACCCGTTGGCGTAGCCGTTGTAGAGTCTGCTCACGCCGTTCGCGATCTGGCCATTCGGGATATTGGGCTGGTAGGATTGATGGTGAGAATAGTGATGGTGAGGGGGTGCTACCGCGGTTGCAGTGGATGGTGTCGACATGATGTTGCGGGCTGGTTGGGTGTAGTTGAAACGCTACTTCTCTGCGCGAGCGAGCCCACGACGCTCAAGGAACGGGTGGAAACAGAGTCTCGATGGCGAATTGGGCGGTGAGGAGGGCTGCCGATGCAGACTCTGGTGTGCACCGCGTGCGTGTCTCGTGGACGAAGGCTCGAGAGTCGCTATCGCTGGTCTAGCCCTGCTGGTCCGAGGGTGGATGCGGAGACGTCCAGGCCGCTGCTGAGGGAGGAAACGCGGCGAGAGGGCGAGGCGGGCGTGGGAGCAGGTGCACTCGAGGAAGAATGTCGGGGTGGGAACATGCCAGAGCAAGCACAGAGAGCAGTCCGTCGTGGGCGGGCTGAAGAAAGACGTCGATGGCCTTGCGGAGACGGTCGTCTTGGTGAGAGAGGCTTGGCTAGCGCGCAACCATGCCGGATCGTTATTGGGGCACGCACGGCCTAGCAACCTCGCAACGCAGAAAAGGTCGGCGGCCCTGGGCGCGGGATTCACAGGCGGCCAGTGCGAGAAGGGCGTGTCTGCGGCAGCAGCAGAGGTTCCACGAAAGCAGACAGCCTGCGACACGACCATGGGCGGGCGTCGACGTGGGCGTGGGTGCTCTGCCTCCCCCAATTCACCCGACACATCGGCGGCGGTGATCCTACTCCATATTGCGCGCCTCGTCGAGGACATCTGGCTGCCCGCGCGATATAAGAAGTGCGCGGGCGATCCGATCCGGGCCTGGGGAGCCCAAACAGGCCGCGGTGCTCCCGCCCAGCAACTCACAGCAGCATCGAGTGGCACATGTCCGCCAGGCCTTTACGCAGCGCGCGCAGCGCGCGCAGCAATCACGCACGGCAGGCCCCATCGTGCAGCGAAGGACCGTCCGTGGAGAACCCGCAACGTTTCGGTGCCCATGGCCGTGTTTCCCTCGATGCAATTAATAGCCCGGCCTTGAAACCGAAATCGCAAAGCAGTCACGTGGACGGGCAGGCGCCCAAGTGGTGCGACGTCGACACACGTCGCGACGCTCGGATCGCTCTGCCTCGCCGTCGAGCAGGCAACTCAGCACCAAATGCGTTTCTTTTCCTTGCCCAGCCCTCCCATCTCACACACGTCAAATTGAAAGGGACAAACGGCTGAGGTGAGCGTGTTCCCTGCAGGCCAAACCGCGTGCCGTCCCTCGCTCGTCCTGCACCGCAGTCGGGATTTTCGGACATGAGGTCATCAAGGCCCTGCCTCGTCTTTGCGCTTTACGAGCCACCGCATTCCCTCGTTGGGTAGGAGGACGACACTATTCACCGATAACCGCTGCAAATTACTCATCCGGCTACTCTGCCCTCGATGCCTAGCCGCCGTCGCCGCCAATCATCGAGAGTGCTGCGCGTCATGAATCACATCACTGTGCGCGAGACCACTCCACATGGTCTGCTCTTTGCAGCTATTTCTCCAGTATCCGACCCAGAATTCGCCACGGCAGTAACAGGTCGAGCAGCGCAGGCTGTTCCTCTTGCTTGTGCTTGAATCGGCCTGTCATCCCTGCCTGTGTGCCTGATCCCTCTGGCTGGAGCAATCACTGAGGCAATGCAATGTCCCGGCTTTCCACATCAGACAGTGCACTGCACCCCGCCAGAAACGTCGCTGTGTGCGTGCACACCCACGCCACAGCCCATCCTGGGCAGCACCGGCTTGCACGGCCAAGACCGAGCCGCGGGGAATTCGACGTCGGCCCACCATCCATGATGCAACGGGGGCGAAGTGGAGCGGCAGCTACCATCATGGCGTGAGTCACTGCTCAGTCTGTCGCTCGACACGTTTGGGCGCGGTGGTTGTCGACGAGGGTTGCTGGGCTGCTTCGAGAGATGCAAGAAACGGCATCGCATCGGCGCAGTAGCCAAGAACAGCCCGGCCCGGGATCGGGGCTGCTGCGCATGACGAATATGGCAGTCAGTTCACGGTGGACAGTTTCTTGTGAGAGTGTTCGTAGATTCGCATAGCATGGAGTGCAAGTGGGTGGTACCCAGGGCTCCGCCCGTACCCAACCATCGGCGCGTCAACATACCGCCGGTTGCAAAAGCCGACTGTCAAACCAAGCAGTTATCTTCCTCCAATACTCTCTATTTCTAGCCATGAGTAGAAAGTGTAAAATCTGCGCCAAGGGAATTGATGCACTTTCCGTACGAATCCGCCCATAGAGCACGTAAAGAGTATGTTATAGATAGTGGGCCGCCACAGAACCGCCACCAACCTTTGATATAACAATGAACGCCGAGGAAAACCGCCCGCTACATTAAATCAGAACACTGATCGTTCCTCGATCGCCTTATTCCATATGTCCAGATCCTCCAGTCTCTAATGGAGAAAGTGCGCCGAGGTGTCAAAGTTGGGCCGTCAACGAGGGGCCGATCTCGCGCTGGGCAAAGAAGGCCTCGATGGCTTCGCCGATGCGATCGACCATGAAACGGAGGTCCTCCTCAGAAGAAGTGAACGGTGGCATAATCTGGATGTGATCGCCAATGGTTCCATTATTGGTACCGGCGCCAGGGTAGAAGTAGATTTGGTATGGGGGAGCCATGGCTATAAAGGTGTCAGCTAGAGCAGGGGTTCGAGGAGCGCGACAACCGCGTACCCATCTCATGTAGATACCAGCTGGTCTTGAGATCAGCATCAAAAGACGCCTTGGTAATCTTGTCTTTCACAAACTCGATCTAATTTATGAGTAAGAACGTTGACGCATGAAGGTCAATGAATTGGCTTACACCCCACTTAAACCCAAGTCCACGGATATCGCCCACATATGGATGGTCTTCGAGTCGACTCTTGAGTAAGTCTCCCAGAAGAGGGCCCAGGGCGTTTACATTCTCCACGAGCTTTTCATCGCGGAGGATGCAAAGATTCTCTAGAGCAGCGGCTGCGACAACAGGGTGATTTTGATATGTATGGCCGTGGGCAAAGGCACCACCGTTATTCTCCAACACTTCGGCGACACGATGTGATATAAGCATGCCAGCGGCAGGTTGGAAACCAGCAGCAACGCCTTTGCCAAATGTCTGAATGTCTGGAACCACGCCCATCTGCTGCCAGGCATGAAGTGTCCCGATTCTTCCCATGCCGCACATGATCTCATCAAATATAAGGAGCGCCCCGTGTTTATCACATACTTCCTTCATGGCTTTGAAATATTCTGGGGTGCCAGGAACAGACCCGAGGGCCTATTAAACAATTAGCAGTCGACGCAGCTGGTGCACGATATCCAATGAGCATTTTGTGTGAAGCAGCATGTTTGCACGGCATGAACCAAGTCTTGGCTGCATGCTGTTGTGTAACGTGGTTGACGACAAAAAGATTCCCCATATTCTTCAGGAATAAAATATTTCACACTTACTGCACCAACAACAGGTTCAAGCACCAAAGCAACCACGGTTTCCGGGCCCAGCTTCATGAACTCGGCACCCAACTCGTCCGCTAGCCTTTGGATATATTGGGCTTCAGTCTCGTTCTCCAGTAATCCACGGTATGGGTTGAAAGGCGAAATATGGCTGGCACCCTTCAGGGAGTCTTCGAAATATGCTCGGCGCACAGTGTGACCGCTCAAACCAAGAGCGCCCATAGTTGCACCGTGGTAGGACTGCCTTCGCGTGATAAACTTATTGCGAAGAGGCTCATTTTTAGAGACAAAAAACTGCCGAGCCATCTTAATGGAAGCCTCCACTGCCTCAGAGCCTATCGTTGTCAGCGTCTAGCGCGATGGATCAAAATGAGAGTGGAGTTTACCGCCGGTGTATAAGACTGCCCTTGCCATCTTGCCGTCCGTAGAATCAAGTAAGAAGTTGGCAAGCTTCTTCACGGCATCGGTTGTAAAATCAAGGCTAGTGACATATGATGCCACGCGCATTGCCCGGATCATGGCATCTTCAATTCGCCTGTTGCTACTATGTCCTAGACTCGACACACCAGCACCACAAGACGCATCAAACACGCCGTAGCCAGCGTCCAGACACATCCAGTTACCGATTCCACCTATCACTGTAGGAGGCTCGGCGCTAATATTGCGGTGCAACACTGCATTGCCATCGCCGGAAGCGGGCATCTTCATACCCCTACAGGGATCTATGCTAACCAACGAGACATTGCTAGTTGGATATATCAACTGAGGGAGAGCGAGGAGATATTGAAAGATCTGCATTCCAGATATGCGTTTTGTTGTTGTAGGGAATATAGTAGAATGGACAAAGGGTTAAGATGGTAGGGTACCCGAACATTGACAAAGGCTTCTGGGTCCACACCGCATTTTATAGAATTAGTAGGATTTGCTAGCGTCCCGGCAGTGAACACCGGTGCTAGTCATGCGTATACAGCGGTACGGTCAGTCACAGTTCCACCGGCGTAATCACTCCGCAGCGTTTTCGGCATGCCGAACGACTAGCGTAGTTTTCTTGCCTCGGGCCGTCCAGACCACAACGTTGTTCGAACTAGTTCCCCTTAGCGTAGTGTGAAGCTGTTTGCAGGTGGGACGTAAAGCAATTACGTGTAACCCGGATTTCACATACGAACAATCAACAAACAGATAATTACTATCAATACCTAGTGAATTCTGAGTCTTCTAGGGCCCAATCAGCTTCCGTCTTTCCCATCTCTTTGTCCAAGGACCCCAACACCAACAGGACTAAGGAATGCTGTAAGGATTGCAGCGTCCAAGCCAATGCATTCACACTTTACTGAAGAGGATGTTGTTAGCCAATGAAAAATACATTTGGTCGTGTATTTTTGAGTGTGTGGTTATCTTTGACTAGGGGGATGTACCTGACATGTACTCTCGGCATCATAATGCAGTGCGGGGATATAGGTGCATGTGGGTTCTAGGCGAGCTCTCGAACTTTATTTAGGATAGTCTGGGCATGTCTCGGATAATTCAGGTCGTCTTACCACTTTTGAGGATATGCACAAGGATTCACGTGTAAGACATAACTGGCATACAGACATGCCAAATGCCCCGGATCTCCCAGAACGCTGAGCAACCGACATACCGGCATGCGGATAGTCGGAATCTTCCTCAAAATGAATGCATGCTCTGGAGGGGCCATGGTAGTGGGCATTGAACCTTCTCAATAGATCTTGTGCTTAGAATCTAATATGATCGATTTTAACCCAGAGGAAGCAAGACGGCGTTGAAATCGGGGATGCCCTACTCCTAAGAGAATCTAGCTCTTTTGGTGCATCCAATCCAATCTCTCTCAGACCGGTTGATCTCGAGGTAATCCTTGGACGGCCAAAGAGAAACAAAGCAGAGTGACAGCCGTACGTACTGCTGTTGGAGGCACTGATAACGCTGTCTCGAAATGCACGAAAGTCTGCTTTAGGGTGGCTGAGAATTGAAACGAAAAGGCCGATTATCGGCATCCAGTTTGGGTGACAGTGCCCGCAATTCCCATGGAGTGAAGAGATGAGGGGGCGAGGGATAGATTGTGCGAAGTTGGGAAAAGAGGCGTTGCTGGTAAACTTTACTTGGGCAATGAGCCATTGCTGCAGACAGGGGCTTTCCGTCAATATGTTTGGCCACTGAGCGCTGCAGCCTATGTGCCTGGGGGGAGTCGGAGGCCAGCAAACGGCAGCAGCGATATAGTTGCTGTGCCTCCTCAGTGTTTTCATGTTGGCAGGGACGACGTGGGCGTCAATATTATGGCTTGGCAACAGCCTTGCAACGACCAATTGCTAGACGGTGGAGCGCAAGTTGTTTTCTTCTCCGCATGTGCAACATGTCCAGTTACTGGTGCAATCGTGGCCGAGTGATATTGGGCCGAAGCGGCGGGAATCTTCTCGGAAGCCGACCGATTTCGGCTCGGCTTCTAGCCCTGGAGCCAGCTAGTGCCAACTCTTGCGCTAAGCATCACACCCGAATTTAGCCCCGCAACCACAATTGCATCTGCATTGTCGACTTTGTGAGGAAAACTGACACAACGTCACTAGCACTGCCCTAGAACGGCCCCATAGAACACGCAAAATACCGTTGTCTGCTTCAGAGGTGACACTCAAAGCCTCCATCCGGTGCGCACGACCGCATGGACTGACCCGCACTCCATAGGACAGACTCGCCCAATCCACACACGCACACGCACAGCCAAGTGCACATCCAAGATGAATCCCAGAGTAGAAGAGGTCAGCGACTCGGACGAGAGCGCCAGCGACCCTTCAGAAACAGACCTCGACGATGTCACCTCCATCATTAGACCCGCATCAATCCCTTCAACTTCCTCCATGCCGACCCAGATGCTCCAGCCACAATCTCCAGCTGTTAGGCAGTCGAATGATCGCGAGAAGTCTAAGCACTACCAATGCCTCTATCCAATCTATTTTGACAAGCTGCGGACGCGGGCAGAAGGTCGGAGGGTAGGGAGCGAACTCGCAGTTGAGAGTCCGCTGGCTCGCGAAATGGCAGACGCCGCAGCAAGTCTAGGTCTTCAGACTGTCTTTGAGCCGGACAAAATCCATCCAAAAGATTGGAGCAACCCTGGACGTGTTCGTGTGTTGCTCAAACAGGATGGGAAGCTCATGACTAGGAGTATTAAGAACAAACATCATCTGTACATTCTGATATCACAATATCTGAAAGCCAATCCAACGCAGCGCAACACACCATTAAGACTGCGAATTCAAGGAATGCCTCCGCCAAAAGAACCCCTCCCCGAACCTGACGTTCCTAAAGGGTGGAAGATAAACCCAATACTTCCGTTGCACTCGCCAGCACTAACAGGCGGCGGTGTGTCAGAAAATTTCCTGCAGGAAATGATGGCAGAAATGGGTGGGAT
>JAAZQE010000199.1:0-41504 GCA_013620735.1 Clavariopsis aquatica
GGATTGAGTTCGAGTTTGTTTGTGCAGGGAGGGGGCAGATTCAGCTTCAAACATATAAGCCTCCAATCTTGAAAGAAAGAGGGAACTCATAAATACTGGAGGAAGACGCGGCGAAACCTACGAAACTAGACCGAATGACTTAGTTATGTGAGGAGGTTTTGCCGCCTTTCCGCCTTTCCCTAATTAGGATTGATGCAAGACTCGTCAACGGATAATTAGGCACATTGTTGACACGTTGAGATATTGCATACGTAGAAAAGCGGCATCGGTAAAAGTCGATGGTCACGGCTCAATACGATACCGGTACATGAGAAACATGTTAACAAAAAACAAAAAACAAGAACTACTACCCTATACGCAGCTTAGTCACCTCTTCCCACTTCTTCTCCGCATCACCAATAGCATCACGACCCAATATAGCTTTCTGGTACCGAACATCAATCCAAATGAACGGCTCAGGTTCTCCGTTCGGCGTCTCTTTCCATTGCGTGGCTTTCAAAATTCGATCACGTTGTTCCTGTTCTGGACCGTCGTCAAGATGGTACACGTGCTGATTAGAGATCGAGCCGAGGTGTAAAATAGTCGTGCGTGTCTTTTGGAGCGCTTCATATAGTTTTAGCGTTTCGGGCACCGTTGGGTGCTGGAGCGATTCGGATTGAGCTTTCTGGTAGAGACCCAAGAGAGTGGCGAGTATGGCTCCATCTTCTACAGCCATAGCTGCACCTTGGGCTTGGTAAGGAAGAGAGGGGTGGCATGCGTCGCCCAGTAGTGCAACATTACTCTAAAATCTAATAAGTTTCATGGCATCCAGGGTGTAGTCACGACCTAACCTTTGTCCACGAAGCGAGTTCGTCGTGGTGCATCATCTTCCATTTCAAGGTTGCAGGAAATGCCGTCAGTACTTTTGTCAACACTGGATCCCAATCTTCAAACAGTGCCTTCATTTCCACGAGGTCGCCCTCCGTCGTCCTCACATCAGGCGGGAGATCGTCTGGACGGGTCATGACGAGATTGAACTCGTTGCCACACCTCACTGGATAGAAGACCGAATGGCTCTCCGGTCCAATCCACATGGTCACAACACCCTCTCTACAGAGCCTGTCTACCGCTGGGTCTTTGAGCGCTTGAAGCGCCGATAGACTAAAAGTTCCCCGATACGCTAGATCGCCCGTTTCTTGCGGTGGGGAAATATGGCCCAGAATTTTAGTGCGGAATGTTGACCACAGACCATCTGCTCCAATGATAACATCTCCCGATTCTGTTTCTCCGTTTCGCAAAGTCACTGTTGTGTTCTCGAAATCGACCTCACAAACATCAGCTTTGAGCTTCAGCTCCACACCCAAGCGCTCAGCTTCCTCTACAAGTACTCGTTGATAGTCCGCTCGATGGATGACCCTAACTGGCTCAGCATGCATACTGTAAAAGGGATTCCAAGTCCATACAACCATGGCCACCGCTGGTCCAGCTCTTCGCCCACACTCCGAGAACATAACAGCTCTCCGTTCTTCCAGCGTTTTAGCTGTGTTGCCTTTGAAATAACCGAGTACTTTTTCAATTGGTCGAGTACCCCGTACTGCGCCCAGATGCGGGATGCATTGGGCGGTATCTGGATCCCTGCCCCTACCTGAAAACGATTAAATGGGATGAATTGCTCAAAGGTAGCATTGTGCGTACAGATGTGAGCTTCTCTGCCTTTTCAAGCACAACGACGTCTAGTCCCTGTCGACGCGATGCTATTGCGCACGCTAGACCGCCGATCCCTGCACCCACAATCACGACCTTCAGTGTCTGACCCATGTTGCGTGAGGGAGGACAAATAGCTCCAAAGGCGAAAAAAAAATCAAAAAGAGGCAACAAAGGGAGAACAAAATCCTCTTGCAAGGCAGGTGACTCGCAAAGATCCAAGGGAGAGTAAATCCGAGACGTATGACTACCGATGAGATGGCTGATACCCCTGCACACGGCCAAGATAACGTATTGCGGCACAGCACTTTAGATTAACCTAAGAGGGCGTGGATTTGTCTTTCTAATGTATGTACTACTCGTAGAAGCTAGCATAGTATCATTATCGACTATTGTCTAGTGTATCAAGACAAAACTGTTTTATAAGAAAACTGAGCTCCCACTAGGTGAAAAAAAATTGTACTCGAGAAGTACTGGCCAAAGGATTCCAATAGCTGCTCATTCCACTTTTATTCACCCGAGGCAAGATGGAAAAATTTCCCCTTAGGTTTCCCTTATTTCTGTTTTCTCAGCAGTCAATTTTGCAGAATACCGATCAGAAAAAAAAACGACAGGGTCGAGTAAGATAGTTTGGCAACGTTCGCCCAATTATTTAGCAGTGCGCTACATCAAGTCAAAAAAAGAATTCCCTAGGTATTGACTACAAACGTTGTACCTGCCGCTTTGATTGATGCGAGGGGTAATAGGACGATGTATGTCAGACTACCTCTTTGCTAGCACTCAAAGGTATGCAGAAAATGCATGTCAGCCTACTTCTTTTCCACAACACTCAAGTATGCAGAAGATATATGTCAGCCTCCTTCCTTTGCCAGCACTCAATTATGCAGAGTAGTAATCAAATAAAAAGATTTGGTAGCGCACAGTAATATATTGGCATCTTGTACTCCCTTTTTTCCAGCAGCAGCAGGATGCAAGGTAGTCTATGCATGCCAAACGCCCCGTTCTCGCTACTTTTATATTTTGTCTGCTCGTCCTGAACTTTTGTGTGAATTTGTAACCATCGAGGAAAAGTGCTGTTTTGGCATATCTAGATTCAATTATTACACAACGATGGAAGACATCGAGTCCAAGACATTGCCAGTCGAAACGAGCGAGTCTGCTACAACCGCAGATCAACAATGGCCCCAGCCACCTTTCGACAAAATTGCAGAAGGCAAGATCTTGAGAAGATTGGACATGAAAGTCCTACCCATACTTTGGCTGCTCTATGTCGTCTGTTTCGTCGATCGCAGCAATATCGGAAATGCCAAAATCCAGGGAATGGACAAGGAGCTGGATCTCAAAGGCCAAAGGTACAACGTTGCCGTATTCGTCTTCAATATTGGGTATCTGGTCGCTGGGGTGCCATTGAGCATTGCCATGAAGAAGTTTGGCCCAAAGTCACTAGCTGCCATGATGTTTTGCTGGGGTACGCTTGAGACTTGAATTACACATTGATAAACAGCTGACCACGGCCTAGGAGTCATTGTTATTGGATGTGGGGTTACTCGAAGTTTTGAAGGCCTTGTAGTTTGCCGTCTCTTGGAAGGCATGGCTGAATCGGCGTTCGTCCCGGGTGCCGCCTATCTCATTGGGTCCTACTACAAAAAGAATGAATTCCTAAAACGCTATGTCATCTTCTTTAGTGGAGGAGTTTGCGCAGGCGCTTTCAATGGATTCATATCCTCTTTGCTGGCAAAAATGGATGGGATAGCTGGATATAGGGCTTGGAGATGGCAAGACACACTCTCTCTTCCTAGAGTACCTTTTACCAGTACACTGACTCTACATTAGGATCTTCATAATTGAAGGTTGTATCACAATTCTCATTAGCATTGCATCTTACTTCTTCATTGTTCCCTTCCCGGAAGACTGTACATTTCTAGAACCCGAAGAAAAAGCACTCCTCCTCGCCCGATTAAAAGACGACGGAGGAACCGTGGCCCACGACCGCCTCCCTACCAAGCAAGTGTACGAATTCATCATCGACTGGAAGATCTGGGTCGCTGTTTTTATGTATATCGGCGCTCTCGAGAATCTGAATTCCCTCACTAGTTTCCAGCCCACCATCTTGAAAGGAATCGGATATACGGCCACTGGAGCGCAAATCCGAACTATCCCCGTGTACATATGTGGCGCTGTATATTCCATCGCGCTCGCATACACGGCAGAGCACTTCAACAAACGCTATCTGTTTATTATGATTGGGTTCTGCACCATTTTAGTCGGGCTCGTTATTGAACTGGTTCAGCCCCACGCGCATGGAGTTCGTTACATGGGTCTCTTTTTCATGACGGCAGGAGCGTGTGTCGTCATGCCAACTTCCATCGTGTGGTTAGCCGTCAACGTCGGCAAAGGGTATAAGCGCACGGTTGCAGTGGGCAGTATCGTCTCCTTTGGTAATGCTGGGACCTTCATTGGAACAAACGTCTTCTTGAAACGCGAAGAGCCCACGTTTCGTACGGGCTTTAGCACTGGACTGGGCTTGTGCGTTATGGGCATGGTGGCGGCTACTGTCATGTTTGTGGGATTGTCCCGTGGCAATAAGCAGCGTGATGAGAGGCGTAAAGAATTGCCGGACGTGCTGGATGAAGCCAGCGTTGAGGATCTTGGTGAAAAACATCCGGATTTTAGATATTACCTCTGAGTAATGGAAGAAAGGGGAATATATTTTGTTCATGATCCCATAGAGGTACAGGGGTAGGGCTTTCTCTAGCTGGACTACAGCTAATAAGTCGGGTTTCGGCCTGGGATGCTACAAGCCGAGTGTCGTATTTCTTTTCAACCTGGGCCAATGCCCTTAGTGCCCAAATCTAGGGGTTTAAATCATTTTAGATAGAAGATTTTGCTAGCGAGATTTGCTACTTCTTTCTTGTGTTGCCCCTCATGGCTACCTTTCCTTTCCCTCTCGACTTTGCCTCGTCTTGCATGCCGCCACCCAGGATATTCAGATCCCTTATTATGCCATTCTTCTCGTCCCACGCTGGCAACATCTTTGTGCGATTCACTTCCCAAGCAACCCAAGCTGCAGCCTGCAAGAAACAATCTGTAACGTCATCTAATTTTGCCAACTCAGAGGTCCCACTCTTCACGCTCCTGTGTCCACCTTTGACCTTTTCAGTTGCACATAACGCAGCTCTCGTATTCTCAGCATCAGGAGAAAACGTGAAGGCAATACCAGGGTTTGAATCGCCTTTGTAAACCTTAGATCCCTTGGTAGACGAGACCACCGTAGACCGAGAATTAGGTGTGAGCCATGATCTCAACAGCTGGATCTTCGCCTTCTTCTCTACTTTTCCTCGACTCAATTTTTTTACAGTGGGCTTTTTCTTTGTCTCTATACTGTCCTCGAGTTCGCCTTCCAAACCCATAATCAACTCTTCCTCTGGCTCTTCCTCCCCTCTCTTCCCCATGTCTGTTCTTGTACGTTCGCCGATCCAGAAAGTACCTACACGTTTTGGATCCACACCAAAGATCTCATAATTGTGTTTCTGAGCATCGGTAGTCTTAGTTTCAGCCCGCAGCGCACTTAAAATAGCCCAAAGCATCCCTTCCAACATGTTTACTCGAACGGTCCATTGCTGAATTGCTACTCCGCCTGCGGACCGCCATCGTTGTCTCTCGATCAATACGATATCGGGATTAAACGGCAAAAGAGTGTGGACTAAGAGGGTATATGCTGTTCTAGACAGCGCAGAGGGCATGTATGGGTCTTCGATTTCACCATCCTTCCCTAGAGACTCCGTTTTGTCTATTCTCTTCTCTTTTGGCCTTGACGCCTCCTCCACGACATCCAATCGGCGCCATGACGCAACTTTTGCTTCTATCCCTATACAATCTTTGCTTTTTTCTCGATTTTGTGAGGTGGAATTCTCAAGGCTCACGTCCATGACGCAGAAGGCGAGATTCTTGATACCCATGTCAATGCTTAGGATCCGGATACTCTTTTTGGACTCGACGGGAACTGGCAATCGAGGGATTTTCAAGTCTCGGGACAGCCGAGAAATCAAGTGTTCTTTCCTCCCACTGGTTGCGGAGCCGATCCGTGTGAGCAAGGTGTGCAGAGTTTTAATGGTAAGTGTCGGGCTTTTTGGAGCCATATTGAAGATCATCTAGCGGGGAATGAACCGTAAGAGCGGAGTAGTTTTAGGAAGAACGTGTTGAGATTCAATGCCATGATTTTACCAATGGCAAAAGTGATTGACTTCAACAACCAGACAGTTTCACACGTGTTCGACTTTCCATCGCAACAACGGCCTAATGAGTGATAGAGCACATAAAAGTTGAACAAAAGTTGACAGGTAGTCTGACAAGTGTTATCAGATATATACCATAATGAGGAACGCTAATGGAGAGATGAAGATGGAGGGATCGGTAGGTCATGTCTGGCTCGAGTATTAAATTTGACCGAGTCACATGACTCTAAGTTAGCTTCACCAGGGCACATACCCTACTATGTACCAAATTTTGCATCTAAGAAGAAACCATATTATCACAGCAAGAAGTTCACTCACAATTGCCAGAAGATCTTCACATGAACACCGATCACAACGTGGGATGCAGCTACTGCGCCACACCCAGCCAGACGGCGCTATTTTTATCTGCATTTCACCGCGCTTATTGACCTTTCCCACTTCTCACCTCAAACCACACTCCTCACCAGCGCAAAACAGTCCTCAAAAGACACACCACACACCTGCACACTCAGTCTCTACAGCCCATCACAAGAAACCATGGCTCGAGGCAACCAGCGCGACAAGGCTCGCGAGAAGAACCTCAAGAAACTCGCCGATCAGGTTCGATGAACCCCCACCTCCCGCCACACCGCAACTTTCACCATCATATTGCAAAGACGTGCTAACACAAAGTCATAAACAGAAAGGCGGAAATAACGTACGTATTTCCTTGTTGGGTTCTCCCGTGCGTGGAGGCGCCTTTCTAACCGCTTGCGCGACAGAAATCCGGTTCGGAACTGGCAAAGGCGAAGGAGGACGCGGCGGCCATTATGCGCGCTAAGCAGGCTGCGGGTAAGTCTGCCATTTCATGAATGAGATAGGGGTTGATGGGATATTAACTGACTTGTGCGTGTGTTGTGTGAAGCCGATGCGAAGAAGGGCGGCCCTGCGAAATAAGTGCATTTATTCTCTAGTAACGCTACGCTCGGCATCGCTCTTGATGGGCGTCATAAGTAGGATTTGTCTCTTTTGGCGATATGGAATACAGAAGGGGGGAGGACTGTGTGATTTTGATATTGCAATACATTCTCATGAATTGACTAGCTGTGATGTTCTAGCCACCCAGTGCACCAAACTCTTCACTTAAGATACTTTACAAAACCTCATAATTCATTGGTAATAGTTTTTTTTGGGAAGTTTAGAGTTGAAATTTGATCTCTCAGAGAGTTTCATTCAAGATTCTATAGTCTTTAATTTTACAAACAACACAACACACCAAGCGCGCATCCGGCCGTAACGGGATGGGGGATTATACGGTATAATGCGTAACGCCAGAAATCGAATAAAGAATATGGTATAAGGGGGTTCTCACGTCATCCCAGGAAGCATCAAACCCCCGTCGTATAGAAAGTTTCGGAAGCTATTACTATCTTCCATGAATAGTGAACCGACTAACCCACTGTCGCAAGCTTAAAATGAACCAGCGAAGCCGCCGAAGTTGTTCACGGCGGCCGCCGCGGGGAAATCGTTCACGCCGCACAGGCATGAGCATGAACAGGCCTGTCCAGCGGCATTGACGCCCTGACCAGCGGCCACAGTGGCAGTTGAGGCGGCCGCAGCCCCAGTTCCGGTTGCCTCTGCACCACCTGCAAGGATGGTAACAGTGGAAGGTGCAGCTGCAGCGCCAGGAGCAACGTTCTGGATTGCGGCAGTGGTGAGCGGTGCGGCTTCGGTGCCATTGCGGTTGATTGCGAGTTGCTTGAAGGCAGCCATGGTCTTGTCACCATCGGTCTTGGCGTTGATGGAGAAAACCATTCCCTTTCCGCAGTGAACACCAGTTCTCTGCTTGCAGTAGAACCCTTTCTGTCTGTTAGCTATTGCTTCGCCCATCGAGTCTGGATAAACGTACAGAGCGGCTCGGTCGTCGTAACGGTCATGTTCCACGTCACGCCCGCCTTTCCTTCCGGGTTAGGCATGAAACCCGAGTCCAAACCACCCTCCATCTTGTTGCAGGGTGCGGCAAAGGTTGACTGAGTAGCGGTGTGGTTCTTTTGCATGAAGACAAACTCAACGATGTCGCCCATCGCAGCGGTGATAGATTCTGGGTTGTATCCTAATACGGGCGCCATTCCGGTTGCAACAGGTGTCAATCCTCCTACGACGACCTGAATGCTGTTAGGTGCTGTTGAAGAAAGACGAGAGATAGGTACTGACGGTATGGGTCATTTGTCCTGCTGCTGCTGGGGCGGCTGACATGACGTTCATCATCTGGCCGGCGGCGAGGCCTGTCGCCATTGATAGTGCTGCAACGATATACTTCATTATGACTAGATTGATGTGTGTTGGAGGGTTGTAAAAGAACGTGAGTGCCTGCACTGCAAGCTATGTAATAAAGTGGATTGAGGGTGAAGGGAAAGGCAAAGACTGAATGGCTCAGGAACGAGGGCCGGCTCGGGAATAGTATATGAGAACCGGAAAGAAAGAGAGTGAAATGGTTTGACCGGGACCGAGGGAGGATATGGGAGAGCAAATGTGCGACGAAAAGTGGACGGCCAGGGACATCTTCTGCTTAAATCTGTGCATGAAATTGGCTGTCCGATAATGTGCGTCTTGACGGAGACAGGACGAAACATCGCAGCCCCTCGGCTTGGCAATCATCCGGGAAAGCTGCAAGCCATGGGCTAAAATGAACTGATTTTACTGAGGCAGCCGCAAGCAACCTTGGGTCTGGCGCTTGGAATGTGAGAGATGAGTTTGGAGGGTGTCGCAGTAGCGTCTCACAATACGCCTCGCTTGCGGGCACGGCCCCAAACGGGCCTGCTAAGCTTTGCTAGTGAGTACCAAGCTCTGCGTGCAGGGGCGCTTTTCGGTCAAGATGCCTGAACGGAGAGGCTGGGAGCGAGCCCCATGCATGGGGACCTGAGGGACGTTGTGTGTCGGCCTCAGCCCGGCCTCAGCATTGGGAGTAGCTTGATGCACCGGACGGGGGAGCTGCACGACAGAACACCGCGAGAACACGCCGCGTGGGCGCTGATTGGCCCGTGGCGCCCACTAACACATGGCGGGCATCGCGGTTGGGATAAACTGACATGGAGGACGGCTGGGAGGGGCCGAGATTGACATTTCTTCCATTTCGTTTTTCTGTCTACCACAATTTCCACCATCACTTTGGTCCCTGCCCGGGCTGCGCGCCGTTGGAGGCGGCCTGCTGCTGGCCCACGTGCAGTCCTGTGTAATAGCCCGCATAGTACCAAGACATCATCATGTTCTTGAGGTTCTCGTCCGGCACTGTCAGCATGTCAGAACGTTTCTTGGAGATCATGTCTGGGCGTTTGGCACGGGGGTGACAAGCCGGATACCTACCTGAGCCGAGGAGGGCCTGTGGCATTGAGGCGGGAAGCGGCTCTTCATGCTGTGGCGGCAAATGTGTTTCTACTGTGTAGCCTTGGTGCCCGGAAGGTGTGGGTTCCTATCTCCAGTGAGTGACGGGGCTCGAATCGGGGGCGCGCCTGAAAATAGCTGCCGGATGATTCGTACCTCTGCCTCAGCTGTGCCGGCTTCGTCCTGATCCGCGGGCGTGGATCTGGTTTCTTGTTCTTCTATGAGATCTCCATGCTCTCTGCAAGGGTTAGGGCTCGTTGCATGCGTGGGGGAGTTGGGTTGCGCTGTGCCTACTCTCTCAGCTGGCGCAATTCCTCTTTGCTCAACACGTCTTCCAGACGCTTGCCCTGCGCCTGAATGCTGTAGTACTTCTGCGCCCAAGTCAGTGGTAGGCGTATGGATGTGGAATGCTACAACCGACCTTGTACTCGTTCAGCGCCTCGTCCCAGGAATTGACCAGCATGGAATCATCCCAAGCATTCTGGTCGTCGAGACTGATCCCAGGTGCCATTGTATTTACGGCTGCTGTGGAAACGATATCTGTATCGCCCAAAAAAAGACCTGGTGTGGTCCAGACGGCGCTCTCTCACTTCCAGTAGAGGTAAGATCCAGGCAAATAACAGAAGAGGAAAGGTAAGTGCATTTTCTATTCTTGTGGTTGCACGTTGAGGCTGCTATTCACTGCCATTCGGCTGGTCCTCGGATGCATCCGTTAGCGCCATCGCCAAAAAAAAGTTCGACGCCCGAGCTTCCTCTCGTTCGAACTTTTCTCGCACACACCAGCACTACAACTGCACCCCTCCACGGCCGACAAGCACCGTCGCAATGGCTCCCGAGGATATCAAGGGCAAGAAGCGCAAGGGTACGTATTATCGCGTTCCAGTCGTTTCATTTCACTGACTATTTCCCCCAGGCGCCGCGGACGCTGCACCCAAACCGAAGAAGCAGAAGAAGGTCGATGAAGCTGCGGCTGCTACAAAGAAGTCGGCCAAGGCTCTTAATGCCGCTGTCAAACCAATTGATGATGTCCCAGTCAATGTTAAAGTGACACGCAAACGGGCTGCAGATCTCTTCAACGATCATGCTCCCACAACAGATAAGCATACAACAGAAAAGAAAGGCAACAAGAAGAGCAAGATTGCCGCCGATGTGAGCGGAAGCAAGGCTACGGCCCCTGACACGCAAACCGAGGCCGCTGAGGTGAAGGAGAAGGCCAAGAAGGGCTCAAGGTCTAAGAAACCCAAGACAGAGGCCGAGGCGGAAAAGGTTCGAGAAAGTCACTCGAGGAGAATAAAACGCTTTCATGAACAACCGGAGATTGAGAATGCAGAGGAGGACGATGAGGATGACCAAACTGCCGCTCTTCTCGCCGGCTTCGAGAGTGACAATGATGAAAAGGACCCATCAGAGGATGAGGGACTTGATACCGAGGTCAAGGCCAAGATCGATCCCAGTACACGCACTCAACTAGAGAAGGCTCCCCAGAAAACCGATGAACCAGGTGTCATCTATGTTGGGTATGTATCCCATACCATTCGGTCCTTGATTGTGAAAGATTTCTAATCTATATCACAGTCGCATTCCGCATGGTTTCTACGAGTCTCAGATGAGGGCTTACTTCAAACAATTCGGAAAAGTCACTCGCCTCCGTGTTTCCCGCAACAAGAAGACCGGTGCTGCGAAGCACTATGCCTTTGTCGAATTTGCCTCTGCGGAAGTTGCAGATATTGTTGCTCGAACGATGAACAACTATCTGATGTTCGGACATATCCTCCAATGCAGGGTCATCCCTACTGCCCAGGTCAACCCAAAGTTGTTTGATGGCGCCAATACCCGGTTCAAGAAGGACCCACGCAATAAAAAAGAAGGCGCTGCGATGGAACATGGGGTCGAGCGAGCCGTATGGGAAAACCGAATTGCGAGGGAGCAGAAAAAACGGGCCGGCCGAAACAAAATGCTGAAAGACGAAATGGACTACGAATTTACCTCCCCAGCGCTAACATCAGTCGAGCAAGTTCCTAAAAACACGTCTACCCTGGATCAAGGTGTAGCCCAACAACTTCTGGCCGATGCTGTGCAATCTGAGGTTGAGTCTAATCAACTTGGTGACACAGCGTCAACAGTCAAGATTGATACCAAGAAGCCGCGGAAGGCTGTCAAAGCCAAGGCTCTCCCAGATGCTACACCTGCCGTGGTTGAGAAAATCAAGCCCGCTGTCGATACAGTGAAAACAGTTGCTGACAAAGTTGAAGCCGTTGGTGAATCAAGCGAACCTGTTCCCGAGTCTGCCGCCACGGAGAGCAAGCCAAAGAAGTCAGGGAAACGATCAAAGTCCCAAGCCAATGGTGTAATTGGAAGCGAAACTGTTGTCGACCAGGTCGAGCCAATCAAGGAGAAGAAGACGAAGAAGGCGAAGAAGTCCACGGCCACTGTCGATGCAGCAGCCTCTGAGCAGGTCGAGGCCAATACCACTGTTGGTGCCGAGACTACGGTTGAGCCAGCCAAGGAGAAGACGGTGAAGAGAGCGAAAAAAAGCAAGACCGATCCTGTAGCAGACACGAAAGAGGAAGCGGTGGTGCAAAGCATTGTCAGTGATGTAGTTGACAAGGCAAAGACGAACCCTAAGAAGGTAAAAGCTACGAAGAAGGCCAAAGCATCATCTTGAATTGGCAGCTATCTAGGTCGTAATTAAAAAAACGCCTTAGATGGAGAAGGCGACCAAAAGACACAACGGGCGTTTTCTTTATTTCCATGACGATTCCTACTAGGTAGATTACAGGAGCGCCTTGTACAAGGCATACTGCATCGCTCTAGTATTCCATTCAGTTAAGAAGATGGATGGGCTTGGTACAATATTATCAATGAACTATGTTCAGACTCATCCTGCAGTAGATACTTTCCCTCGCACATGCTTAGGTTGTTATTCCTGCCTCCCATGATAGTGTTACACATCAAAACTTTGATGATACGCGAGTGCAACCCCTGAATAAAAACCGAGCGCGCTCAAATATAGACAGAAACTCAAACAGCAGGTTACCAGATATCGCTATGCATCGGGGCCAAACCGGTTACTGTCACCGCCTCATCACATTCATCTTATTATAGCCATGATGTGGCTGCTTACTTCTTTTCTCACCACCGTTACAATATGAGCATTACAGCTTCCGCAATGATTAACACAAAATACCTCATTGCTGGAATAGCTAGTCCGCTAGCTAGAGACTCAGTTCCGCAGCACTTTCGGTTGTATGTCACGTTGTTTGCGCGGGCGGCTACTTCAAAGACAGAGCCATTAAAAGAGCCAATATTATAGTAGTCTACAAGGAGGAAGTTGGGCGGGCGGTTGTTCGTTTCTACACTTTTGTTAGTCTTCTAGTTTGAGAGATGTTTGAAGAGGCATTAATACCAGTGCATGCATCTGACATGGCGCCTAGACTTCCCGAACCATTAAGTCCATTTGTCACATTCAATTCGACTGTGTTCGGGACCAGCAGACTTAGCCCCGCGATACTGACCTCAACGTTCAAATTGTGGTTTGCCATGTACATCATGCTATTCTTCTTCTCGTCGCTAATTCCGTCCGGTCTCTGTAGTGTGCATGGGAATGCAGGATCTGTAGGCGAGAAGGGAGTTTCCCAGATGTTGTAGAACTCCCACAGCATGTACGGGACGGCGTTGGTGTCGAAGTTGTAGTCTATGAATGTGATTACGCGCTTTCCAGAAATGATGAGTTCGCCTAGTGTGGGCCAGTCCTCGAGCGTCATTGCAGTTTTAGGTGGCTGGTAAATGTACTGTTTCAATCCCGAGTTTTCAATGGGTTCGACGAAGTTGCTGGATGTTACCAATGGCTTTCCATCTGATCCGGTTTCTTCGTAGTCCCCATTGCCAAAGATTATAGTTATTACATCGAAGGGGTGTGCGGCTACCCACTGCGTCACTGTCGTTAGATAGTCCTCTACAGTCCCCGCGTTGAGAAGATCGCAAGACGTATGGCAGTAGTACAGTGTTCCGTTTACATAATGTGTTTGGCCTTGCAGGATGCGCACGCCGTCGTTTAGCTGCTGCAGCACAGGCAGGCCTTGGTTTGAACCAGCATTGTTCTTCACTACGAACGGCGAGTTGTGCGCACATACTTCTGTGATGTTGGAGTATCGGCGAGTGCAAAATTCGGGGTAGTTGTTGCACGGTTGTGTGTTTACTGCTGCAGCAGTGGTGGTTGTAGCTGTTGCATTGCCACTCACAGTCGTTCGAGTGGCGCCTACGAGTTGGGTGTAAGGATTTTCTGTGGAGGATATCAGAGAAGAAGCATTCGCTGCGCCGGTGCTAGCCGATATCCCGGACATGGTCCCTGTGCCTATTGGGGTGGCGGAGAAATCGGATAAGTAGAGAGTCGGAGTTGCGTCGTCACCTGTTAGGCGTCTTTCGGAGCCGGTGAGGGTTTGAACAACGGGTTGCGAGGATTCTTGGGCTACAGCGAAGGCCGCTACCCATAATACTCGAAGGAGCATGGTATGTTCTTCTCTTTGGAGCTGCTGTGTTGACTGTTAGGAGATTGCTTCGGGGCTTCGTCGACGACATGCCTTATTTTATCTTGAGCTGGACTGCTACAATGTCCGAGGTCTTCTTATGTATGATTTTGAGGGATCGAGGGGTCGAGGGATCGAGGGATCGAGAGTTCGTAGATGCCAAACTACGTTCACTATGAGCCTTCACAGGCGATAGAACGACAGTGAGTGGAGCAAAGTTAGCAATGGGCGTGTGTATAAACCGTGAAATTGAAATGCAAATGCATGGGTTATGAAAGAAAATCCATGAAAAGAGCTCACAGCGAAGTGGTGAGTTGAAATATGAGCTGGGCCGGTCATGTCCATTTGAGCCAGGCCATCACAGATTTCCTCCTCCAAAAGTGGACGTCATACGCCCCACTTTAAAGTCGACAGTCCGGAACAAGCCTTTCAGCCACACTGGAGCAACCAACGATCGTCAAGAGCCGCGTGCCGGTTGCCCTTGGAGTTGTCTGTGCGGACAAGACCGCGTAATGCAAAGATCTTGGGTTCTGGTGGCCGAGGGCGGAGTGCAGTGGGTTCATGTAAACCGGGTTGGCGTGACTTGTCACAGAACCCAGAACCAAGCGACATGACACTTCGGTGTTATGCTTATAGTAGATTTTAGTTTTGTTTCTGCGTCACACTAAACCAAAAAAAGCATTTTTTGCAGTTAGGAATTATCTACTATTTGGTATTTATATAGTTATATACACCGATTTTTCTTCCTCCAACTGAACTGGGTGCTTAACTAAAAATATCTCCAAATCGACTCTTGCCCTCCAAGGCCTGAATTTCGCGTTTCATCACATCAATCCGATAATTCTTGAAAGCTGCCTCAATACGCGCTCTGGACTCGGGATCTCGTGCAATTGATCTGGACGCCGACGCAGTACCTGTAAGAACTCCGACCTCGCCACCAAAAAACAATCCCCCGAGAGAGAAGAAGAAGTAGGTCAAGCCGTCGCCCCATTTTGATGGGCCCGAAAGCTGTGCTGAGATATCTGGAACAGCTTCTACATGATCGGCGTAGTTAGCACTCAAAAATCCTAAATATATATGTATATAAAACAGAAACGACCCACCAGTCCTTCCATCTGCGAATCGAACTTCTACCGGCTTTTCCATGGCCCTAAAGGCGTTGAAATATGCGAGGCGCATCCTTCGTAGCCTCAAAGCAAAGTAGAATCCAAGTCCAATGCCCACCAAAGAGCCAATGCTGGCATGTGTCGAGACTTTTCCTCCAGCGCTCTTCAAAACGTCTCGGTCAGATTGTGTCAAGCTGAGCACAGTTAGTATTCATTTAGAGCCGAATTGTTTTCCTGACGTGCTCATGTTGAAGATGCTCCTCCGCGAGCTTCCGTAGCTCGTCGCCCCGTTGATTTCTGAATGCAGCCAATGATCCCGACATGGTACTTGTTGGTGAGAATCTTGAAGCTGACCAATTGATTGTGATAGAGGTGCAAGTGATGAAGAAAGAAGTTTTTATAATTAACAATTGACAAGCGTGTGGATAATACGTCATTCCAGTATCTGCCCGACTGGTGCCGGCAACAGATAGACTAACCACAACAAGACTAGTGACAAGCACCATGATCTAAACTACCACTCCTTACATCCTGACTCCTGCCTCGGTATCAACAGCATTTCAACTTCCTGCAAGTTTTCCGAAAGACTTGACCTTGTGGTATATAGACGCCTCGATCGCTTTCGCTGCGCTCATTGCTCTCTTCGTCCAGTCCGTCATAGGGTCCAAGGGTTCCACGTCTTTGCCAATCTTGTGTCCCTCCCCGAACTCGTGAATTGCTAGGAAAGAAAGATCCTCAGGCTTTGTCTCGTCGTTCTGTTGCCGGTGCAAAAGATTGAACCGCGTCGTCCGTTTCCATCCTGGCTGCTCAGACATCTGTTGGTTGTGCTCCTCACGATACCATGCATCTAGATCGGCCGCGCCGCCTGTCCCAGGTTCCATTGCGGCGTGTATGATAATGGTAGCAACATCTACTAGAGTCAGGACTGGACTACAATTCATGGAAGCGAGGGATACGGGGCTTTGTTACTGACCTTCGGACTGCTTTGACGTTTCGTACAGCTGTTCGAAGGATAGGATCCTCAAATCAGATATGATAAAATCCTCCAATGATCCATCTGTAGGAAATGTGTCGCTGGTCCTCTTTACGACTTGTAGTTTTCCTGCTTGAACATCTTCCAGTTCTGGGACTTTGTAAATGATCAGGATAGGTTTGTCATTATCTGGATTGGCAGCTTTGAATCGAGAAGCACACTTGACTGCACCAGTGTCAATCAATGCCGGGATATAGACTTCATCGAGCCATTTCTCCAAAGTCTCCTGGGATAGTTTGGATGATTCTGGGACCGCCATGAAACTTTGAAGGATACCTGGGCCAGACCATGCTGGTGAAGTTGCATCAGCCATTTTCCAGTTATTCACTAGAATTGCAGTGTGTACTTCTTTGGTGACAAGTGATGGGAGTTAAATCTTCAAAACAACTGAGTTGAGCATTCAGCTACTCCGCACACTCCTCACTAGGCCCGGGTGAGCTTAGCCGAACTATTTCCACCGCATGGAATTGACCAGTCACGTTACTATTTGCCTGAGCGAGCATGAGGTACTTTTGGTCGCAACTTACTTGATGTATATATATCTAAGCGCACAACATCCTCATAGATGGCCAGGCAGGATCCACTCAGGCTAAGCGAAAAAGTTACCCTTCAGGTAGAATCATCCTCCACTAGGATGGAGGAAAACGGAGTGCATGGTTACAAACATTTCGGACAGCACTGACGTTTCCAAAAAAGAGTTCGATATATGTTGCTCACCAACTATGATATTCCCATTTCGATCGTCAAGTTTGATGGTTTACTCCTGACAGACCTCGAATTTTGTTTGTGGCCAAATGTGTCCAGGCTTGAGTGTGAGGTCTAAAAATTGGCCAGTGAAGACATACCTGCATGTGACGGAATTCGCAGCAATGTCAAACATGCAACAAATGTCACAAATCTGGAGGCGCCCGCCACTCAATATAGAAATCCTCCTCAACTCGGGTCTTCCCGGAGAGGACATCCTCAAATTCTTGATACTTATCACTCGATAAAGAAAGCTCGACCTGCATCTTCACGAGAAGAGGATTCTCTGAGGCTCTTGATACTGCTCAGGAGGCGACAACCCCTGCCTTTCCCTTCCTTCTAACTCCGTACTGATGTATCATGATACGCGAATTATCGGTAACCGAAAATGGCCCGTGAGGCCACGCAGGGTGGGAAACATGTTTCGATGCAGCCTGCAATCAATCGCTGGGATCGAGCGTTCCAAGATTTACGTGCAGTGTGAGCGTGAGGTGATGGAATTATATTGCATCAACTATTATCAACGAGTAGCCACTCAGGTAAGTCGAGGAAAATTATTTTGACAATCGACTATAAAAATTTATTTTTAGAAACGCCCTACCAATACATCCTTTTACGCCCGTTTCTTCCTCTATATTGTTGGTTTTGCCACATCGCTTATGGGTAGCGGGTTCCTGAGAAGATCGGCAAACACGTCAAGGCCAACTCTCCCCTTCTGTCCGTATGTGGGGATCTACATGGTTTAAATTAGCTATAGAGGATTCCGTCCGTGCGAAGTTTATTCTCTGCAAGGCATCTTCTCCCCAGGCTCTCGTGCTGACCGCCCGAAGCGGCCCACGTTTACAGGGCTGAAATCCATACCTAAGGTACAATCCGCTTGGATAAATGTACCCTGGTCGTCGTGGCGCCTATCCAATGCCAGCCTTATGGACAGCACCGATATGACGGTGCTACTGTATCAACGCCCAATCTGTATCGTGCTGAGAAGCCACTAGGAACGGTGAGGCAGAATGAAGGAGGGTGGACTGATGACAGGACTGATACTGATGATCCTATGGCTTGAGAAGGGGAGTCCTGGTCGGTCTTTTTTAGCTGCTGCATACGGGGACGGGACGGTGCAGCGGTTCCCTCCGCACACCCAACAAGACTCTTCTTCACCACTGCTGAGATGTGGATGTAACTAATGTGGGTTTCTTAATTTTTTTAATCTCGCTGGATCCTTCGAGTGTCAGCGTGGTGTCTTGAACATCACTTGCCACCCGATTCTCGCCCTATGGACCTTGAAGAGTACTTTCAACACTATCATGCCCCTCTTTTTTTTTGAATACCCCACCAGTGACACAATCCTCACCACGCTGTGTTCCCCATCTCACCCATGATCGACGCTGAGGTTTATTGTTCGCTGACCAGGGTAGAGCTGACCGAGTGGATGACCGCTGCTGCATGTTTCGTGGCGGCAACGATTGGCTCACAGCCTGCAGATGTTTCGTTCGGCGGCAATGAAGAATGCCTCCAAATTGGGCTGGCGTACGCCGTGTAACTGTAAGCTCTGAAAACTTGCGCGGCAGTTCCTCGTTAGTGCGTTGGCTTATTATGGATTATGCCACATGTGAGTCCTTGGGAGTCCGTACTACCGTGGTAACGAAGTTAAAGAGGTGAGTTGTGCCATTAGGGTTAGAGAGGCAGGCCTGATATCAGTCAGTGACCGAATTCTTTTCCCACCGTCAGAGACGATACTTGCAACCATTCTTACTCTTGTTCTTATTATTATCCTTTCTCCCACTTGGCCTTTCTATGTTCCCGTCCTTTCCCTTGATCCTAACGATTTTCTCTTTACGCGAAATACCCTTGTGTCACGATTTTTTTTACTTCGCCATTTCAGCAGAGCCAAACCATCCGTATCATTAGCTTGAGTGGTCAAAAACGCCCATCAATCATGTCTTCCCAAGTATCTGTTATCATCTGGCTCAATGTTGTTCTTGTCACACTTACAATGGCCGCTCTATCTTCCAGATTGGGAAGACGAGTGTTCATGGTCGGACAATGGAACTGGCAAGATGGTGAGTCGACTTTAGTTCTATCAGAAAAACCGCAGGCTAACATTCAGACAGCTTTGATAACACTGGCTGCCGTATGTCACATGTATGAATCTGTATGGGATTTTCGCTCACGATGCTTAGATTTCAGCAACAATATTTTCTGTTCTCCAAATGGTAGGGACCCGATACGGTCTCGGCGAGCATATAACAAACGTCGATCTAGCCGGAATTCCCACGCTTGCAAAGGTACATCTTATACATCAGCCCCATATTCTGTAACCCCTGACTAACACGGATCAGCTGATAATGGTATCCAATACCTTTTACTTCCTCTGCAACTGGGCAGTCAAGCATGCACTCCTGCTCTTCTACACCTCAATCGCACGCTCCCCAAAGTATCTATACAGTATCTACTTCATGCACTTTGTTGCCTTTGGCTTTGGCTCTTCGTCCATCCTGGTCAATCTGTTCCAGTGTCGGCCATTTAACAAAGCGTGGCGGGGAGCCGAGGTACAGGGGTATTGTGTGAATCTGAATATCTTCTTCTATTGCAATGCGAGTATTATGCTCGCCACCGATTTGGTGCTGTACGTAATGCCCGTCGTGTTTACTTGGAATTTGCAACTGGTAAGTGTCCCTTGTATCCATTATTGAAATTTACCATGATGCTAATATACTGAGCAGCGACGGCCGCAGAGGATCGGCTTGAATGCACTATTTGGTCTCGGTGGACTGTAAGTACACCTAATACATTGGAGAGAAGTGTGTTCAGTGAGCTGATTGTCCACAGTGTGTTGGCAGCAAGCGCCGCGAGAATGAACTCGGTCCATCTCTTTGTAGTAAAGCCTGATTTCACATGTAAGTCATCTGTCTGTCCTCATGATCAATCTTAAACAATCCACACTGTGGACACTAGCTGACCTTCCTCTCCTCCACTAGGGCGCTTCGCCAACGCAATGATCTGGTCTGTAATCGAAAATCATCTGGCTATCGTAGTAGCCTGCGCGCCATCTGTAAAAGTAGTGGCCCTGATCCTCTTCCCACGTCTGGCCTCCTCTCTGCGCTCTGTGGTCTCAAAAGTAACACCGTCATCATCCTCACGCTCCCGTTCTCGGGCTTCCATCCCATACTCCAACGACCTTGAAAGTGGAACGAGGAAGAGTGATAGACTCAAGCCTACGCCTTCAAGTACACCTCTTCCCTCCCCTGCGTTCACGGAAGGAAGCGGAGGGAGTAGAACTCGGACTAGCAGTGGGTTCTCGAAGTGGTTCAAGGGACCTGCAAGTCCAGTAATGGGATCTGGAGATAGTATGGAGGATGCTATATATGAAGAAAGGCAAGGAAAGGATGTGAAGATGGCGGATATAAGGGTGCAGCACGATATTTCAGTAGAGAGTAATCGGCAGAGCAGCGATGTGTGATAGCATTTTTTTTTCAGAATAAAGGAATCTAAATCTTTATGTCGAATTGATAGCCTTGTTGTGAAGCTGCCCAGAAACAGGTAAATGTGGTGAAAGCATCTGACTCGCTTTCTCATACCTGCTGTACAATGAATTGAAGGATGAGTTGGTATCCACTGTCTTCGAGTGCCATCCTCTCCACCCTACTCCGTGTCCTCCCATTCGTCACCCTGCTCTTCCTCTTCTTCCTCGTCTTCTTCTTCTTCCTCCGAGCTCGAGCCTTGATCCTCATGGGGACTTAGGGTGTATGGGGCAGATGCAGTTCGAAGAGGCTGCGCCCCTAAAGTACCAAGGTGCTTGAAATTGGATGGCGAACCAATTACCAATTCGGCTTTCTCCTCGGAAGCTTTTGGCGCCCTACCAAATTTCAAGCCGCGGAAGGGACGCTTCACCTTGGTAACAAAGCTCTTCCATGCTGTCTTTGTGCTCTTGGGTGGCAGTGAAATGATCCGTGCATCAGCGGGCTCCAAGTCATCAATAGCTTTGTCGGCCGGGGTGGGCTTCTTGAGTACAGCAGCCTGGTTCTCGGTAGTCTGGCTTGAGGATCGATTCCAGAAACTACCTTTGCGCTTGGGCCCATAGGTTGGGGTGGGGAGTGCGGTAATAGTGTCGCCGTAGTCGGTGAAGATATTAGTGGATTCCTCGCGGATGGAAGGCAAATCGGCCTCAGTAGCGGAATGAGCGGCAGATGTGTAGAGAGCCGAAGAGTTCTGCTTATCGGCGTGTAAGTTTTGGTGACTTCGTGAGTTGAATATGCGACTATTCAAGGAGAAGTTGTGGTATGAAGAGCTGGAGACCATCTTGAAAACTTGACTTTGGATGTTAGAAAAGGTCAAAATACAAAGGGAAAAGAGACGAGAGAGACGAAACAGGGGGTTTTGGTGCGAGCACTGAGAGACTGTAGGCTTTTGTGGCTTGGGGGACCTTCTTGACAATGAGAAAACAGATCCAGAAAAGAGTCTGGGATGAGCTGGAGAATAGAAGAAAAGGAAAAAGAGCAAAGGGTTTGAAGTTTGTTATGATTTCAGCAGATTGCGTGCGCAAACGTACGTTAAGCGAATCACCAGTGAATGTGAATTGGAGAAAGGCCAGCGCGAGGTATTGTTGATGTGGTGATAGCCAAACTTGCACCCGAAGTGACAGTGACTTGCCTTTCTCGCGTCTTTCACCCCCGTCGCCAACGAGACATCCCAGGGCAACTCTAGGTCTCCATGGTAATTTGAGCTGCTCCTGAGCCCGCATTTTGGGGAGTAGTAGTACTCCCAGAACATAGTCGCATGTCGGGTGAAGCAATATGAAGAGTTGAGGAAGCCACTTTATGGGGGAAACGGCACATCACAGTTGAAGACAGGAGGCAAACAAATGAGCATAGCTGCTTCGCCAACCCGTGGATAGGACTGATCTAGAAGGCTGGCGGCTTCCATTTCCTCTGGGCTGATTGGCTTTGCCATGGCACCAAACGGTGGATGGGGCCCAAGCTTGACACGAGAATAGAGGGCTGTGTAGGTAGAAAGCGCCGCGTTCACCCTCACCCTCGCGGCCTCCGAGAGGCGAGTGATCTGGCGCATTCTCAAAAGATGGATGTTGGGGTGGAGTGGATGAGAGCAGACACGACGCTGGCTGCAGTCAATCTGCTCATGGCGCTAAGCCGTTTGCGAATGGCAGGGCAGTGTGGCGGGGGAACTGAGTAAATGGCGCGTGCTGACTGGCTGCGGGGAAGATTCGGCGAACTGCTTTTTGTGATCGCATGCCCATCTGAAAGTGCCGCCCTGGTGCTCGGAACAGGACAACTAATTATCCTCGGCCTGCATACCCTCTTCTATTCCGTATTTGCCTTCTTCCTCCTCTATCTCCTATATCTCCCATATTGCCTACCCGGCCTCACATCGGCGCTGGGCCTAATTGAGCCGCGGCGTGAAACATCATTGAACGTTCGGCCGGCGATCCACCATTCTATGCCCGCCACCTCACTCAGCAACACTTCGAGGGCACTTTAAAAGCAACGCCTCAGCCCCGATCACTCCTGCGCTCCTGGAGCCGTCTGTTTCCTCTCGTCGTCCAAATTACCCCTCCGACCGACCTCCCACAAAGCAGCCACCATGTCCTTTTCCTCCCTGGTCTCAGACATTGCATACCGAAACTCGGAACGCGATGACTTGCGCTCGCAGGTCTCCAGGACACGGTCGTATGCCAGCACGGCTGCGACCAGTGTGAGCATATCCGGTGATATCTCGAGTCAATTACACGGAGGGTACAGCCATCCTCTCGCACGAGCGTGGCAAGCAGAGCGACAACTTACAAAGGTTCGGAATGCAATTTGAACTCCGTGAGAATCAAAGCTAATTCCACTACAGTCCATGCTCATATACCCTCTTTTTATATCCGACCAGCCAGACGAAGAAACCCTTATTCCGTCTCTGCCGAACCAATACCGCCGCGGCCTTAACAGGATCGTCCCATACCTGACGACACTCGTGGCTAAGGGTTTGAAGTCTGTCATTCTGTTTGGTGTGCCACTTGCTCCAGATGCGAAAAACGCACTGGGGTCCAGCGCCGACGACCCCAAGGGCCCTGTTATTAAAGCGATTCGCCTGCTTCGTCGGACGTTTCCAGACCTCTTCATTGTTGCCGACGTCTGCCTCTGCGAGTACACTTCACATGGACATTGCGGCATTCTGCGCGAAGATGGTAGCCTTAACAATGCTCTCTCCGTAGACCGGATCAGTGACGTGGCAATGGCATATGCAGCGGCGGGAGCGCATTGCGTCGCGCCTTCGGACATGAACGATGGTCGAATTCGAGCCATCAAGCTTAAGCTTATCGAGGCTGGCATCGCACATCAGGTGGTGCTTATGTCGTACTCTGCCAAGTTTTCCGGTTGTCTCTATGGTCCTTTCCGCGATGCTGCTGGATCCTGTCCTTCGTTTGGCGACCGACGATGCTACCAACTTCCGCCAGGAGGGAGAGGTTTGGCACGACGAGCGATAGTCCGTGATATCAACGAGGGCGCTGATATAATTATGGTGAAGCCTGCCAGCCAGTACCTCGACATCATTAGCGATGCCAAGGAGCTTGGAAAGGACCTGCCGGTTGCTGCGTACCAAGTATCAGGAGAATTTGCTATGATTCACGCTGCAGCGAGCGCGGGCGTCTTTGATTTGAGGGCTATGGCAGAGGAGGCTACACAAGGAATACTGAGAGCAGGTGCCACAATCATTGTGAGCTACTTTACGCCTGAATTTTTGGACTGGTTAAACAACTGAAATTGGTCTTCTGTTCAGAAGCGACGAGTATTCTTTTCGCTGATTTCCTTTGTCAGCTGGGTTAGAAAGGTATGATTTTGACGTTCAATATCCGGATAAAAAAAGTTACAAGTGTGTATGTAGGTTTGTTGCGAGGTGTCCAGTCAGAACTGTTCATCAGACACACAAAGTTGACTGGCCTCCGCAAAATAGGTTCATCTAGACTCTCAGTCTCCTATCGGCCAGATTTGATACAATCCCTCTACCCTAACGTGTACATATTCGAGTTTTTCTCCTATGTCGGTATATTGGTTACAAGACAAATGCTTAGGATAGCATTACGCAGAGGAAAACCTAGAATATACTTATGGCATATACAAGTTGAATCTCGTAAATCACATGAGCTACAATTGCCTCCAAGTGTCACATGTCAAAGAGCTGCTCCATATGTTTGGTCTACTCTCTAGTTCAAATGTGCTACTGACCATGGAAAAGGCAACCGGCTCCTTTCCGGTCTGCGTGAGAAAAGTTATCCGGCGACCTCTCCAGTCCTCTTTGGCACAACGTTCGTTGTTCGTTGCAAGTTGGTAGAGACTAACAAATTTCAATCTGATCTGAATTCCAAACCTGGATATCTTGCTAGGATTAACTAGGATGTCTCGTACAGGAATTAGAGATGGCATTTTCGGAACCACTCAGAGCGCGACTTTTTACCTTTTTCGCCGGAGATAGGTGATATTCCAACTCGTCTAGACTTCTAATTATGGCTCATCCTAATTGCTTTATGTCTCCCTTTGGGGAAGCGAGCTCATTGGTAAACTCGCAACACCTTTCGGTTTGCGAGCGATCACCAATTCGCCCTAAGCTTTCTAAACTGCTGTTTCGAGGTCTGAGGCGGTGAGAGTCAGCATTGCTGAGGTTCCCTCAATGCGCACGGGATCCCCTGCGATCTGCGCCGTTCTAATCGCCTGCCAACGCCTATCGATAACCTTATCAAGGCATCCTTGAGACGAATGATGTGGGGTGGGCTTGCATCTCTTTTCCCCGGAGTGGAACCAGCAAGTTCTTGGGAGCCAGCTTTCGGCTCTTCATTTATTCGACAGTCAGAGAAATGAGGTATTTCTCAAAAAACGTCTCTTATCTATCAAGTGCACATGAAGGATTCGAGAAGCCGTCTTTGCCGTTCTACGCTGCTTCTACAGAGCGCTCTAGGCTCGTGCTTGTTCCTCTTCCAGGGACGCAGTTCCCGTCAACTTCGTGGGCTGAGGTGGCATTCGGCTACGCAGCAACCAATGGAACTGAAAAAGCTAGTCCGGAATATTTGGATGCAGGGTCTCTGCATATTCAGGGTCTAACTAACCCGCCGTTCATCGGAGGCAGGATGGTTGGAGAATCATCTTGAAGCCTTCATGAATATGGGAACTTGAAGGAAATGCTGTAGAAATGGTCGGGGCGGCTGAGCCCGGGAGAAAATCATGCCACAATACGAGCTGAAGGGCGTATATCATGCATTCAGCAGCTCGCAGCTCGCAGATGGTCATTCAGAGTTCACATGGCACATGGACTTTCTCCACCGCCTTGCGTCCACACCCACGCGAGCAGGCATGTATTCCCCGACTCGACCATTTAGGTAGGTCTGAGCAGCCATCTGGACCGCCTCATGTTGATCAAGCCTTATCAAAAGTGCAACTAATCCGGGGATGCCTTGTGCCGTCGGAACAATGTGGGTCCAAGCTCTAGGAAGTCTTACAGAAAGGGCAACATTTAAAGACCGTCTTAGCCCCCTTCTTCCGAATGAACAAATATCTCTTTGTCTGGATCACGGTTACTTTCTTTCGGGTTAAGCAGTCAACAACAAAAAGCTAGATTCCTAGTGGAACGGTAGCGTGAATACCCAGGGCACCTTGGACAAAATCGACACGCGACATATTTCCTAGGCATATTCTTTTTTGGGGGAATCTTTGCGGTATTTTCAGGGTTTTTGGCATTTGCGAGAATCGCAAAGATCTTTCTTCTCTACTTTGGATTTTCTAGGTGAGCTTCAATCTCGTATTCTTCACTCCGACTGTGCCTTTCAGCCCTTATGCAATTTTTGCAAACCCTGGAACAGACCACTGGTCCAGGGCTTCAATTTCAATTTCCGCACGCAGGCATTCGCGCTCCGGCACAGTCAGCTAATATGCAATAATGGAAAGTCAAAATCGCCGCCGCCCCTCATCTTCGTCCTCCGATTCGTCGCCCCAATATCAAAATCACGCTCACGCGACCACCCTGTACACTTGATCAGTCGACACGAAACTCAGCTCCGACATCAAGCTAGAATGTGTTCTTACACCTACTCGTGGTATTACTGCAACCATGATTACTACATCTGGTAAGCAACGCATCACACCACAAAATCTGGGCTGCATATCTGATAGCTACATGTGAAGGGCAAATAGCATGGAAGTCTGCCATAATCGACTACTTTCCGGGTATTCTTACGACGCGTGGAGTATCGATATGTGCAAGAATATGAAAGTCACCTGCGGCGGATTCTCGAATTATTACTGTACGGATTGCTCAGAAGACGTCGCATTAGAATACGAACTTGACGAGATGTAAATTGGTGACTTCTTTTTCTTTGGCCATGTAAGTTCATCTACCATTATTTATACTTGCTTAAAGCTGACCTCGGATTTAGGCCTTGCAATTCTATCCCACACCTCCCCCAACCGCCTACAACAACAAGAACGATCCCCCATCATTTTGAATTTCCTATGGCATTTGCACACCCAAAGGGCTAGATACCTTTTTTTTTTCAGATAGCGTTACAGCATGGAGGGAATGGCGCATCCACCGCACTATCCTACATTTGTTTTTCAGTTTGTCATTCTGTGTATTCTCAATGCTTTAGTTTGCTCATTATACCATAGATCGCATATTCATCGCACATCATCTGCTTAATTAGCAATTTACTTTATTTAAGGATAATTTTCTACTCAGTTACACTCTGCTCAGCGACCTGCGGATTCAGCCCGACATAGTCCTCCTTTATACTCTCCTTAACTTGCTCCGCTCTTCGCCGAGCATCGAGGTACATCATAAATTCCTGATACGTCCTCGGCATCACCCGAATATTTTTCTCGACCGTAAACGTGTAGTTAAATTGTCCAGTCGGTTTACTCCTCCCATGTTCTACATCGCGTACCTTGGAGTCCACCCTGATTTGTATCCTTGTGTATTTGCTCTCGGCATCGAACTCCTCGTTTGGAGCGCCAATAAGTGGAGGATCTGTATATACGACTGTTGCGGTTAGGTACAGGATCGAGCCTACAGGAACCGGGTTTTGGAACGTGGATGGATCGAGGGATACGAATGTAGGGCGTGCATGGGCAAAAGCTGCTGCTGCTGTGAACGCCAATTCGAACGTTTGCTTGAGGAGGAAGCCACCGAAGATCATAAAGTGATGCCTGTTCCGGTTTTGTGGCTGCATGATAGTAGCGGAACGGAGTTGGGTTGTGTCCATGAAATGGACATTGTCGGGCTTGCGCATGTGATTGTAGGCTGTAAATTAATCAGTACTGGACGTGACAAGAAGGTTGACATATATTGTTTACGGTCATGATATTGTAGTTGTTTTTGCCAGAAGGCATGGATAAGATCGCTTTCAAGGTCGTTCGGTGTGTATTTTATGAGGGCTGTTTGGTTGCGCTGCTTGCGGATCTTGCTGTTGCGTTCGCCAAGGGCATAAAGCCGTTTCTCTTCAGGAGTTTCAACGATCAAGGGATTTACGGCGACCGGCCTATAATCTTGTTAGCCAGAAACACCACTTCCGTTTAGGACGACGTTTGACCGTCCTCTGCCTGAAATTGGACGGGGGTCGCACCTTTTTGTGCCTGGATCCAGGGACACCATTGTAAAGGTGCAACTGAGGAGTATATCCTCATTCTTGATACGCTCACCTTCTTTGGGCACCTTCGCGACCTGCATTGATATCTCTAAGCTACTCCTTCCTGTCGCATATGTTACCTTGCCTGATAACTCCAAGTCGCAAATCTCAGTCAGTGGGTGATTAATTACAATTCGATCACAGGAGGCTGTAACAGTAGTAACGTCTTCGCCAGTATGTTTGTATCTGTAGGAACATTTAGAAGCTTGCGGTCGCATTGCGTAGCTTTCGAGGCTTACGCAATGACGCCCGATAGTGCGTCGAGATCCATGAAGATGGTCCCAAGACGTATGTGGCCCGAAGAATTGAGATATGTATCCAATAACCAGGGGTCTTGAGCAAGCGGTAATATCACAGAGTGGTAGCTCTCTTCCATTCGCTTCGGTGCTAACTCCCGATTTGAAGGCACCTCTTGCTTTCCAGAAGCCTGTCCGAGTATGGTACCATCTGCCTGCTGCTTCCGTAGGGCTTCAATCCATGGCGTTCGCACTCTTTGCTCAGTGAGCGCACGGAATACTCCATCAGTGTACGTTTTGCGGGTCGAGTGGAAGTTGCGTGAGGATGTAGGAGTTACTCGAGAGGCCAGACGCGGGGATTCGCGGGTGTGTATAGATCGGAGATATCGCAACGTCGTCCTTGAGATGCTAGCCATGTTGAGGGGAACCACATCGGTGGGCGGTGGGCGGTTTGTGAGTTGAGTGAATGCTTTGCGAGGATGTAAGAGTTACTCGAACGGTAGTATGTGAGAATTCGTGGGCTATGGAGAACAGAGTTACCACATGATGATGTAGGTGATGCTTGCCGAAACGAGGCCTTGGCAAAACGCATGGACGGATTTTGCTACTTTAGCTCCTCTCCACTCCACTCCAGCATCTGCATTGGATCTCATGTTCGCAGTCTTCATTGAACCCATGTTGCTAAGGGTATGTCGAGAACAATTGAGCTAGGACGGGCTGTTCTAGACTCATCCAATTCGCAATTGCAGCTCTGGTTCTCCACATTGATCACTGTCTCACCCCAGCAGTACACAACTAACATACAGCAACTCAGTCAACAAAAGCTCCTCGGCTTTCTTTTGTCTGGTAAAACTTGGGTTGGTCGGGGCCAAGGGTTACATATGGTACTCGAGCTCACTGTCCAAGGGGAGCCTCTAGGGCGGAGGGAATTGAACCTACTAGCCGAGCATATCATCAGTGCTCCGGTGCGTACTTGGACGAGCATTTCGCTTTTTCTAACAACTCGTAGGTATGGAGCCAGTTCCAACTTTTCCCATCCTTATCTAGGAACGGCATGAGCAACGATACAGAACCTTTCGAGTCCGGAAAATTACACATCAATATTCAGCATTCTCGTGGAGATAATGACGCTGACACTAAAAGCTGTCATCGACTTTCCTCTAATGTACCATTCGCGGATGTCAGACCACCTGAAGGTGTTCCTCAATTGGGACTTCTATCTGTCCGGTTGCCCATGGAAGTCATCAAAACACAGCATCTTGTGAAACCCACAAAGGCAACAAGGTGTAAAAGGCCTCGTCACAGTACTGCCCCAAAGTATGACATTGAGGGAGTCAAACACTTAGGATCGAGCAAAAGACAAACACGTGAATTCGGAGACATCGTTGATGACGACGATGAGGCCGTGTTGTTACTTGATGATCACGACGCGCTATGGACTTCGTATGAGGGTGACAATTCCGCTTCTCCAGCACATTCTGTAATTTCACAGGGGCGAAACAAAGTCTCCACACTCTCCAATACATCGAGTACGTCCGAAACCTTTCCGCGGGAGTCAACCCACAGTGAGCTGAAGCGAAAACGATCATGGATGTCCCCTGATCACAGTATGAACCTTGCCGAGGCACATATTTCCTCTACCTTCCATGAAATTGAGATGCTGGTTGATGCTGCCTTGCGTCTTGCTGTATCAGGCACACTCTCCCGGTCCGTGACAGACGTGAAAACTAGGGTGAACACCTTTGCTGGAAATCTCGCAGATATTGCCCCAACTCTGTGGAGCCCAGGCTATTCTCTAGTAAGGAACACTCTAGCTCAAGTCTGACCTTATTTCGGACTCATGATTTCAGGAACTGTCACAACGGTCTCCCTTTTTTTCAATCATTAGTTGCTCAATTGTGCAAATAGCCAGCGTAGGGGTGAAGTCATTTTCGTTACAAGATAAAATCGCAAATCTCCCTACTTGGTCTGACGGTACGTTATCAGAAATTCCCCGACAGAATCTCAGTCGAAGTGGGCATAAAGGGGTCACAAAATCTCTCAAGGCTCAACTTTGGATACACACACAAAAAAATTTGGTAACCAAGACAGCAACTAGATGTCTCTCAGCATTTTGTGCTACCGATAAAAGAGACTCGTCTTCGCCCAAGCCAGATGTTGAGAATATTAATGGTCTCACGGTTCCTATTAGCATGGAGGTGCACACACGATCACAGGGGGTTCATCTTCAAGACAGTGGGTCTCAAGAACCAAAAATTCCTGACAAACAAAGCGAACCCAAACCTCGAAATCATGGAATGTTATTTACATCAATGAGCGATGCCACAGCAATTTATGGAGAATATCACGTCACTGAAGAATACTCATCAAACCACTAATAGGGCAGCACCTTCGTTCAAAGTAGGGACCTGACAGCTCCTCCTTAGACAGGAGAATGCAAAATAATCAGTTTCACCTCGAAATATTCGACCGTCGGCGCTAAAGGTTATGGTCGAAAGGGCTGTTTGTGAAGACATTCCCTGAAAACCAGTCACCACAAAACGAAAAGAACAGAAAGTGTATTGAGCTACATCTTCAAGCAGTCGAAAATAAAGAAACCACGACGAAGGAAAACCAGTTTCTTAAATTTGAAGACCTGGATCCCTTCCTCCGTGTTCTAGGGCAACAGGTCGATCAAATTTTTTTCATGCGGATACGTCGGCAGCGCTTGAAATTGGACGGATTGCAATGTCGTGAAGGTGGCAAAAAAAGACGTTGTATTAGGGATGAGCTTGCCCTTTTTGACTTGGACATGGGAGAAATCCAAGCTAGCAGATAGATCAAGTATCAATACGAAGTATTTCCAATTTTTCTGCCTTTCAAAAGCCGGTTGGCAAGAAACAGGAGTCCCGACGTTTTTGCTAGTGACATCCTTGCCGTAGATTCCCCGATGCATGGCTCCACATAGCTACTCTAGCCCTATCTCTAGGGTATCCGGCACTGATAGCTTGTACCTGTCCAGAATCTGCGGTTTGATATGACGCGGTGTCTCGCCTAATGATACACGATTTGGTACTAGTCTGTACTTGTGAATAGAAACCGGGTTTTCGTCCCTGTTCGATCCGAATAGAGTGCTGACAAATGGCATGGAATGTGATAAGCAACGGGCTGTCTCATGACACAACGCACGATACACTTGATTCAAAACTGACTATAGCGAAGGTGAATGTATTCAGTCATGCTGCGGATAGTTTTTCATCATCCCCGTCCCCTGTACCCCCACAAGCGTTCAAGCAGGTCCAGCAGGTTGCAGCTACCCCTGAGACAGGCAGGGAACGGAAAGCCACCCGGGATCTGCGAGGTACTGTATGGATCAATGTATGGATCTACCCAAGCGAGAGGCTGATCACTCATCGCACAGACCACCAGACCCATCAGTTTTGGGGACGGCAATCCTATTGAGAATATTTTAACTAGGGTCTAACTCCAAACTACTTAATTCAGATCGTCGATGAGAAAGAAAAATCATATCAGCCTTCAATAACCGATGGCATATCCCGTTGTATGAGGACTGAGCAGTCACCTGGGGGGGGGGGAACTTGAGGGGATCAACTTTCAACTCCATTAAGCAAGCAATGAACTGGTTACTACAGAGTATTGGACGAGAAATTTCTATTCAATTACTAGGAATAGCCCTGCATCACGCATGTGAATCCACCCACCAGGCAGATGTTGATGGGAAGTACAGCTTTGTGTGGATTAAACGACCAAACTCTCCTTGTGGAGCAGTTCGTTCGTTCGTTCGTCCGTTCAGCAGAGGGAATGGGGCGATGATGACTCGTGGAGGAGCCTCCTTGCAAGAGGTCGTACAACAATGATACGACCAGATACCGCAATGAGCTCGCTCTCTTGCGCCACTCTTTACAGTTTGGCAGATCAAATTAACTTCAACATCACGCTAGTGGGGAGCTAGTGGGGAACTAATATAGTCACCCACTTCCGTTAAAGCTTAACAGAAGGGAACATCGAACGGGCTGTCCTCAAGGAGGCAACAGCCTAGCCGAATGAGACCCTGCCTGGGCCTCTTGAAACAATTGTTGTGATGCAATCAGTCGGGCCAAGTGCGGCTGACCAGCCAATAGTTGAAAGCTAGACCCTCCCATGTCCCGTTTTTGTTCCCTGCAGGCAGATTGCCATGCACTTCTGTCGAAAATTCCGATGCGAATGCCAATTGCCTCGAATCCCATCCTATTGCAGAGACGTGAACATGCAGCTCTCTCAACTGAGGACAGACGTGATCCCATAATTATTCAAGCAGAAAACTATACTCAAACTGATACGCCATGTCGTGCTCCACCACTCCGAGGTTCGCGTTACCCGAGTCTTTCAGGTCTACACGACCGAGGGACGACGTTTCGCCATCGCTCCTTTCCTCTATATGCGCGTTAGCAGGCTTAATGGGATTGGTATGGAATTTCGTTTGTAAACTCTCGAGACACTCCAACCCAGCTAGATGGTACACGGGGCGCCCGGCCAAGATCTCCCACATCCGCGCCTCACTATCTTTGTTTTTGACGGCACTCTCTAGTTGCGCTAGTGGGCCTCAAAGAAACGTTACAGCTTCGTGACTGGCCTGACGGGGCTCCTTAGCACCAAACTTTAAACCTACATCTCCCACAGTAAAAAGCCACCGCCGCTGGTGGCGTCTTGGTACAGATTTGTACCCAGCTAGAATAAGAATAACTTGGGTTCGAAGGTTCGACCTAGCCTTGTTCAAGTCAGACTCTGCAGTCCCCGGTCCGGGGCGGAGTCAGTGCCATATATACAAGCACGCTGAGACGCTCCTTGTGTATCGAGGTTGGTGTCTGCGCAGCCAAAATTCATGAAGTTTTTCCTTTTATTCCCATTTCGCGACGGCTTGCATACACATGTCGTGAGAGGCATTGTTGACCTAATCACGGCGTTTCTTCAACAGTACCCAAGAGTAGCATATGGTGTAAAAGGAGGAATACGTGGCGGTAAATCAAATCAAAGGCTACAATACTCTGCTTGACTCAATATTCAAGGGCACTGTTATTGCTCTTTCGGAAAAGGTAAATAACCGGTGAACCTGACCAAACCATCCCCTTCTCAATTACGTGATTGCTGATTTTTCTAAAAAGCAGGCCTAGGTTCACGAAGACGAACGCCCAACTTCGGGTAACGTTGTTCGAGAACCGCAATTGAGGGTGTTCCAGAATACCACAACGAGGTTTCCGTGAATCAAGGGTTCCTTGCCCTTCATTCAGCTATGATGATCTCGGAGAAGTACCCGCTTGGCAGTAAGCCAGGCATTCACTACTTGCCATACCTCGTCTTCATTTCCTATATTGTGAGTCTCATTGGGGCCTTCACTACTGTTGAGCTCTTGCATCGCAGAGTGTCTGGGAATGGATGGCGGAGCTGGTAAATCACCTTGCATCTAAGATGATGAACTTGCCGGCTGATTGATCGGACAGGGTGCAGCTATTAGCATGTGCAGTGTCATTCGGGCTCGTTGCAATTTGGTGCATGCATTTCGTTGGGAACCGTGCTATTGTACTTGGCGACGGGGAAGAGGAAATTCAACTATACTACAACTCGACATTCACAACAGTATCCGCTATCCTGCCTATTGTTGTCATCTTTCTAGGTTTCTTAGTTGCCGACAGGTTCTACAGGGGAAGTAGAGCTTCGATGACTCGATATGCCGCACTCCTAATCTGTGGAGTTCTGTCTGGAGCCTCTGTCACCGAAATGCATTATCTTGGAAATCAAGGAACGACAAACTATCGACTTCAACCAAGCTGGCAATTCATCGTGGGCGCAGCATCAATCGCGGTTGGCGCTTGTGTAATCTCGTTTGGACTTTTCTTCCACTGGAGCGAACACTGGATGAATGCGATATGGAGACGTTTCATTGTTGCTTGTGTCCTTGCTGTCGCTGTCAGCGGTATGCACTGGACAGCTGCAACCGGCACGTCGTATGAACTGAGAGGTTACCATGTTGGCCCCAGTCAAGCAAGGAACATCAACTTGATCATCGCCGTCTGTCTAGTAAGCAGCCCATGAATTTTCAGCTCGGCCATGTTATCGATTACATACTAACTGGTCTTAGTGTCTGGGGGCGTGTAGTGTTTGCTTTGCCCTGGGTTTCCTCAAGCAACGCCACCAACGGAAACTCAGGGACAGAGCCCAACAGGTTGTTCTTGCGGTAGCGACGTTTGATGAGGAAGGCCGGTTACTTGTTACTCCAGCAGGATTGTTGCCATGTCAGACAATAACAAGACAATTCCATCAAAAGGTAGGTAGAACAAACACGACCACATTTGAAGGCCAACAGACTGACAGTTGCAGACTTTTGACGAGGAGTTCAGTACCTCGCATCCAGTTTTCCAATGGATATTCCGCGTCTCTCGCCACTGGGGAGGCATTGTGGATTTGATCCCCGCGATGCGACAACATCTTCATGTCACAGGTAATCTACAATCTTACCCAATCATGAGAAGTTCGAGCCGACCTGAAAGCTCGCCGGGACCAGAAGACATTTCGACCACCCACTCCTCGACTTTCAGGCAGCTTTTCTGTGTGGCGGCACACGATATAGCTAGATCTTTGGACACAAGACTACAAGACATTGGATCCTTGTATGAAGATGTTCTCACTACTGGAACCCTGTTGAACAAAACCTTGTGTAAAGACTTCAACGGAAGTAAGAACATGACAGCCACGGATGTTGCCCAATCGCCAAGAGAGATGGAATCTGGAATGGCCAACCCAATCATGTTTGGAAAGGGTCAGCTTCTCGTCCTCACTAGAAAAGTTCCGACAGAAGAGTCTAATCGTCTACAAAATGCGGGGTACCGATTCGCTCACTTGGATCAAGTTAGCGACCCCCTTGCTCGCAGCATGCAGGTTTCTCGGGACGATCTCTACCGGTTAGTTGGACGCTTACAGTCATTTTGTGATCGAGAACCCTGGGTCCCAAAAGAGGGAATCTATTTGGCTGCCTTCATTCTTCAGCCCTCCCCTGTTATGAAAGGATTAGACGTCATCGTTCCGAAAACCATGCCGGATCATTTGCCAATGGTGAAGCTTGCCTCAGATAAGTTGGACCAGAAGCAACTGAAACTCTTGTCATGTTTCGATGGTTTATCTCTCGATGATTGTATAGCACGTATCGACCAGCTTGGGACTTCAACTGATGACGCTGTATGGTTGGATAAGTTCCGTTACAGGATCAACGAGCTCCTGAAGAAAGTCAACGAGCCCACTCTACATCGGGCCACGTTCTCATGTCAACAACTAGACATCACGCATGGAATTAATGGGCAGAATGAGACGAGTCTTGCCACAGTGTTTGCATTCTGTGGCATCAAGGAAGTCTACAACCAGTCAATCCAAAACAAGGATATGCAATACCTACCCTTATCCTTCTTCCAGTGCTATCAGAGGACATATCCAGGATGCCCAGACCACGCAATATTCGCACAAAGAAATCACAAAGAATTTAGTACTCTCTTTTCTTCAACGGAGTCAGATCTACCTGCACCATCTACGCGCTCTGCACGGAAATGGCCAAAACCATGGACCTTTATAAAAACTCCCTCTTCGGAGTCTGAGGACAGTCTCAACCCAGACTCTAGCTCCGAAAAAGGACTTGTGAAGGTTAGACATGGCACCTCAACTGATTCTTCCAACAATGTTAGTCATCCGTTCGGCATTATGGTCAGCCAAGAGATCACCATCCAGGACGATAAGGGTGTTTGCCAGGTTGAGATGGGTGACCTGGGCATTCGATCTGAGGCTAGTGTAGCAGACAAGGAGCGACAGACAATGGCGGACAAGTTAATGTCCCTCACGACCAACTTTCACGGTCGTCAATGATGACAACTACTGTCTCGTTCTCCTTTTCCGGCATGCAACTCCTTTCTTCATTTTTTGATACCCACCAGGCAGGGCCTTTCACATTTCACTCTGCATGTAGAAGCCTATAGGAAGTTTCAAAATTCAAGACTGGGCTGCCTGGGCAGCAATGATGGGATAGGGTGGGAGGATTTCTGCTTTTTCGCACAAAGGCGCTTTGGGCGCTTTGCCGGCAAGCATACTTACGCCTCCTGTGTTTTTGGGTTTACGTTTTTGTAATTGGTAATATGAACTGTAAATGAGATATTTATAATTCGGCAATTGTATTTATAATTGCGAGACCAAAAGTCACTCTTATTCTCAGACTCTCGGATCCAGTTGGTGTTAGTTCGTCAGTACGGAGAAACACGAACAACTAGTGGTGGGGGGGCTTGGCGAGACGTCAGTCAAACCACCATCTTTGCCCCACGTGCACCAGACGATTCGCAGCGTCCTCCGAATCTCGCATTTAACTTGTTCACCGGGACCTTTTCCTCCAATGCGATTCTTGTTGCCCGTCTCACTTCCTTGCCCTTTTCACATCTCCTAGCGACAGGCCTGGTTGATCGTCATTCAATTACCAATCTACAGCTTGTTGATCAGGCTGGTGCTGAAGAAAATGCCTCCCCCACAAGAAATACTGCCACACACTCTCCTACCACTAGCGACACTTTCTCCGCCCTCCAATTCTCGCACATGGCAGTCTGCGCCCCACCCAAGCCTCCCCTTCGTTGCAACCGCCTGCTCTGACCGGACCGTTCGGGTCTACAGCCTGACATCCTTCACCCTGCTGCACACTATTACTGGAGGCCACAAGCGGAGTGTGAGGTCTGTAAGCTGGAAACCGGGCGTCAAAGGCCAGAGCGTTCTTGCCACAGGAAGCTTTGATGCTAGTGCGGGGATTTGGAGGAGGGAGGAGAAAGGGCTGGAAGAGGACTATACACGGCGGAGAATAGCCGGAGATGGGGAGGAGGGCGAAGAGGACGATGAAGATGATTATCAATTCTCATGCATACTCGATGGCCATGAGTCGGAAATAAAATCGCTGTCTTGGTCACCTTCTGGGCAGTACTTGGCAACTTGTTCGAGAGATAAGTCGGTTTGGATATGGGAGGAACTGGAGGATGATAATTTCGAGACTATTGCCGTGTTGCAGGAGCACGATGGTGACGTCAAGTGCGTTGCGTGGCACCCGGAAGAGGATCTTTTAGCCAGTGCAAGCTACGATGATACAGTGCGATTGTACAAGGAGGACACAGACGACTGGGTGCAGGTCGCCCAGTTGAATGGACACAAGATGACGATTTGGTGGGTGGAGTTTGAGGGAAGTGGCATGTCAAAGAGAGACTTCCGCGGACAACGGGACAACCTTAGTGAGGAACAGGTACAGCACATAGCGCTATTGGAACGGTCCGGTCCGAGGCTTGCTACCTGCTCTGACGACTGCACGGTACGGATATGGCGCCGCGACCCCAAGGAGGGCGCCGAAAAAGCCTCTACAAGTACGGGGATACCGAGCAGCATTCGCTCCACGGCAATTGACGAAGATTGGCTCGAGGAGGCTACACTTCCACAACGGCACGAACGAGCCGTTTACTCTGTATCTTGGAGCCAAAAGACGGGACTGATTGCAAGTGCAGGAAGTGATGGGAAGATACTCATATATCAAGAGCAGTGGAAGACTCAAACGACGAGTGGTGTGAATACTGAGGATAAAGAATCAGAAACCATTGAGGGCTCTCGTTTGACGGAGTGGGTGGTTGTCGCCGAGTTGTTCTCGGCGCATGACGTCTTTGAGATCAATCATGTATGCTGGGCTACGAGAAGCGATAAGGATCGAATAGATGATGACGAGGAAGTCGTTTTGAGTACGGGTGATGATGGGGAGGTGAGGGTCTGGGTGTTGGATGGGCACAAAGCATCAGGGGCGTGAAAGGAGTACCTAGTTGTGCATAAGGGGTTGTGGAACTTATAGAAAGAAGGTCGGCGCATCAAGAGGACAAGGCATGAGGGAGCAACGGTAGAGCAACTTCATCTTTAGGCACTCATCAATCAGTTCGTTAAATCAATGCGACAGAGCCATGCACGTGCTGTTATCCCTGGAGCTCCACAGAACGCTCCAGCCAGCCTGTGGCGCAACGTCACTGCTGAGGAGGGATCCGAATCAGGGAACGGAATTTGGAGTGGTGTAATTTTGCCGCACATCATCATCACGACATTCTCCTATACTATTGCTATCTCTTCTTCTTTTTTTTCTCCCTCTCACTTCCGTCGCGTACCGCGCGACCACTTCTTGCTCTCTTTCTTGAGATTGGTTCGTCAATCACAAACCACCGGCGGTTCCGCCTCGGCTCCTCACGTCATCGCGTCCCGTAAAATTCACCGCTAATCGCATCTCGTTCAACTCAAGAATTAAACGACGACCACGTTCAATACAGTTCTACCTATCAATTGCTGGAACACATCTGCAGCTTCATTGAACTTGTAGTAGAAAAACCATTAACGCCTCACCGTCATTCTTGCTTGGCAAAACTATCTTCGCGTCTCAAAAGCAACAACCCCACGAATGCCTCCGAAGCGCAAGCGATCAACCACACTCTCCTCCGTTAAAAACGCCGCAATGGACAACCCGCAACCCTCATCCCGCGACGCGTCTGGCGAAGATGCCGAAGACCTCGTGCTCCAACAAGTCACTTTGAAGAAAGAGCGACAGGCCGAATCCCACGTCCCTTCGAAACGCGCTCGATCGACCAAAAATGGGGGCGGTATGGGCGACGAAAGCGATGCAGAAATGGACGGAGCGTCTAGTAGGAAGACGCGGCGAACCGAATCCCGAGACAGTAAAAGGGAGGCCCTCGAGATTGGCGAAAATGGAGAAGCTGGGACAATGCGGATGCCAGATCCTCCCAAAGCAGGATTGGTCGATCCTGTCGGCTACAAGACAAACCCTCCGCCCATTGACAGACCGGTGAGGATATACGCTGACGGGGTCTTTGACCTGTTTCATTTGGGGCATATGCGGGCGCTTCAGCAGGCGAAAACTGCCTTCGAGAACGTCCATTTAATTGTTGGCGTGACTGGAGACAAGGAAACGCATCGAAGAAAGGGCCTTACTGTTCTATCCGCGAAGGAACGCGCGGAAAGCGTGAGGCATTGCAAATGGGTAGATGAAGTTGTAGAAGACTGCCCCTGGATTATCACCGACGCACCTGGATTTCTCGAAAAACACCAAATTGATTACGTGGCGCACGATGACATTCCGTACGGTGCGGATGAGGGGGATGACATCTATGCCCCAATAAAGGAGAAAGGGATGTTCCTGGTAACGCAGCGAACCGAGGGTCTGAGCACAACTGGCATCATCACCAAGTCAGGAGAATCTTGCTTTACCTTGGCGTTGCGTCTGCTAATTCGTACACAGGATTGTTCGAGACTATGATTCGTATATCGACCGCCAACTAAAACGAGGCACTTCTCGCAAGGAGTTGAACGTATCTTGGTTGAAGAAGAATGAGCTCGAAATTAAGCGAAACATGGCGGAATTGCGCAATAGCATCAAAGCAAACTGGACCACCACGGGCCAGGAGCTCACCAAAGACTTCCGGCAATTTTGGCAATCGAGTAGACCTGCTAGTCCCTCGCGGACGCCAACTCATGATAAGCATGATGGGGCACTGACCCCAACCGCAGCTGCAGCTGCATCGCCTGTATCACGTTTGGGCCACCTGGACATTCCTCGCATAGGAGGCAGCCATGATAGAGGCTCGTCCGAATTTGCTGCTGGTTACAATCTTGGATTGATCGGTGGTGTAAGATCTTGGGTGCGTATTGCAATATTCTTTTTTTTTTTCAGCATTATGCTAACGCCACCAGATGGCGCGGAGTCAGCGAAACTTGAACGACAGCAGGCCTGAGAGTCCCTGCGATGATGGAAGCTCCGATGACCTAAGCATGAAAGAGCCAGCACGCGGTCGAACTGGCAAACAGTCGCACAATGACGATGTTGATTGAAAAGCTCTAGGCCCGACGGCACACAATCGCAGTCTCTGCCGTTGCATTCGTCTCGTTTTCTTGACATTCACGCTTGCGTTTCCATGGAGCGCTTGACCAGCTCGACTATGATGCCTGAAATACTGGAAATGGGCAAGACGATTGAGTATCTTCATTTCCTTGGGTAGCTCAGCCCCTTTGTACCCCTTGGAGCAAACTGGTGGTAAGTTCGTTTGATAGTCATATGGCTGCCAGCGAAGTCTGCATGTTGCCCTCTTTAACACCCTACACCACGACATTTGTATTTATCCTTATCTACAATATGTCTGTTTTTGCGCGCATGGGATGTATTGCCCCTAATTATAATGTTCCGCCTGCCCCTCAAACGCACTTCATTTTCATGAACTCAATTGCCACTTTGTGGTCGGCCCCTTTGCTGTTGGCTTGCAATCAACAGAGGATTTGTTTTCTGGGAGCTTTATCTACTTGGCCGTCGGCTCTGTCTTGCTTGCTCATTGCCCCATATTTGGCTCTTAAAGTCTGCAGAGGGCCAGACGTATGCACTGGCGTCAAGTCCAAAGCGCCAATCGTAACTGACAACAGGCCGACGACGGAAAGCAATTGAATCGCCAGATTATCGTCTCGTTCTTCGCACCGATTCAGTGGCTACCAAACTAGCTACAGGCTAGTATACGACCAGACGCTCGCGGTAGCCGTGCTCGGTTCGGACCAGACCCATCGCCACTGCTCCTCTACTGTACATTGCTTGGACACACCATTCTCAGAATTAGAGGCACGGATGTGCACTGTGAATTTCGCAGTGGGGACTTGCGGGTGCCCTCCTGCACCCTTGAGCGGCTGCATCATCACATACTGCCATGGTGCACGGAGTTCTAGACCGATGCGGGCATGCTTGCCGGGCTACCGCCTGCAGAGAATAGTGATGATAGCGCAGCCCTGCTCCATGTGCAAGGAGAACGAAAGGGTGAGACGCAAGGTGGAGCGACGGGCGGCGATGCGGGGGAGATGGATTAGGAGTGCCAGCTATTGGTAGAGCTGTACTGTACTGTACTGTACTGTACTGTGCCGTATGGGGGTGGATAGAGCTGGGGCGGGCATGGGCATGGACATGGGCATGGACATGAGGGGGGCGTGACTTGTTGGAATGGCGGCCGTGGGAAATGGGCTCTTCTGTGTAGGTACAATTGTAGTAGGTGTCGAGGCGGGAAGGGCGGCGGAGCAGTGGAGCAGTGGAGCCGTGGTTGGTGACCAGGACCAAAGTGGCATCGCTGGAGGCGGTTGCTGCCTGACGGGGTAGACTGGGCATGAGGACGGGCGACTCAGCCCTATTTGTAGATGATATATATGGACCACCGCTTCACCTCTTGCTCGCCCTTGGCCGCTCCTTGCTCGCCACCAGCCCTTTGCTCGCCCGAGAAAGGATGTCCCGCGCCAGCATGATCCCGTCGCCAGCCCTCCCGGGCCGCCTGCCACTCCGGCCTGATATCTAGTGGGCCGCCGCTCTGCTTCCGCTCTGCTTCCGCCTTGCAACACCACCCGCTGCCCACACCGCGCCGTACGAAGCTCTCGAGTGGGCTCCCGGCCAAACCATAGCCGGCGACGGGTGAGGCTGACGACGCAGCGACCGCGACCTGTCCCGCCGGCACCCCAACCCCACGATGGCCCATCTTGAGCGCGCGCAGGCACGGCGGAGATGCAGCGTGCAGTGTGCAGCCTCTGCGTCTTGGGGGCCATGCCGTCGCTCGTCACCGCACACCGGCCAGCGCCCTCCGATGCCGCTCGCATAGAGAGCCCATAGCCATAGCCATAGCCGTGGCCGGTGGCCGGTGGCCGTGGACGTGGACGTGGGCTGTCGAATTCCCACACACGGCGCGCTTTTCTTTTCCCCAGCTTCCCACCGGCCCGCTCGGAAATGCCCCCAATATGCTCGCCCTGTTCATGTCCATGCAGCGCTGCAAAAGTGAGGCTGTCGAACCAATCTCGCTTGAGCCCACCC